>PVJS01003934.1:26074-72350 GCA_004027185.1 Glis glis | reverse complement strand
TTGAACGCAGAGGCATTCTACCTCCGCGCTACGCCGCCGGACCTATTTTTTATGCTTTATTTTGAAACCGGGTCTCACGAAGTTTCGGAGGACCTCACTAAGGAGAGAGAGAGAGAAAGAGAGAGAGAGAGACAGAGAGACAGAGAGACAGAGACAGAGCGAGAGCTGAGGCTGGCCGCGAACCCCGATCCTCCGGTCTCCGCCTCCCTAAGTACTGGGATTACAAGCATGCGCCACCACGCCCTACTGCATTGTATCATCGTCTAACAAATGTGTTTACAAGAGAGTCACCTACAGGACTGAAATCACGTGACATAAGGGACATCTGAAGAAATGGTGTAAACCGGAGTGTACAAGGGAGGGGGGGGAAATGCATCAATGAATGTGCTGTCTCAAGATGTGAATTAATGGCCAGGCAAGCATTTAAGAGTAGACATGGCTTGATTAGTATGTTCCAACTTTTCTCAACTCAGTTTAAGGAGGACATTCCAGAGAGCTGTATGGATTTCAAGCCATAAATGAGATATGTTCAAATATAACGAGAAGTAATTAACGTTATTTGAATGCTTACTATTTGCCAGGCACCATGCTCAGAGCTCTCTATTCATTATTATGTTTAATTTTTATAGGAACTTTATCAGGAACACATAATTTTATGGTGAGGAACTGATGCTTAGAGTGTTTAATTAATTCCCAAACAGGTGGAAGAGACAGAACTTCAGAAGAGTCTAATTATAAAGCCTCCACTCACAAGGCATGCGGGAGCATGCCTGTAATGCCAGAATGTGGGAGGCTGAGACAGGAGGATCCCAGGTTTGAGGCCAGCCTCAGCAACGTAGTGAAACCCTGTCTCAAAAATAACATGATAAAAAGGCTGTTGGTGTAGGTCAGAGATAGAATGCCCCTGGATTCAATCTTCAGTACCAATAAAATAAAATAAAATAAAATCCTCCACTCTGTACATTAAAAAGGATCTAGCAGTTCCGGGATGGCTTCCTGCTGGATTAAGCCTGGGTAGTTAGTTGAATCAACTATGCTTCCCTTGGTAAGTAGCCTTTAAGAGACATACCAGTGATCCCTCCTCCTGGTACTGATGTCTCTGTTAAGTCCTTTCTCTTGAGTAACTTGCTTCTAACCAATAGTGAAGAGCAGTGTTGAGGGGATGTCATTTCAGTCACTGGGTCATAAAGATAGAGTCTTCATTGTCCTAGCTGGCCCTTCTCTTGCCTCCCCCCACCCCCAAACTCTGACGAAGGTGTCCTATTGGAGTGGGTCAGTGCCAGTACAAGGGAGGGCGGTCGGCATGTCCAATAGCACCTGAGGTACTGAACTCTGCCAGCAACTGTGTAAGTGAGCCCAGAAGCAGATCCGTTACCAGCTGAGCCCAGAAGCAGATCCGTTACCAGCTGGGCTCTGTTAGGATCCCAGGTCTGGCTGACATTTCCACTGCAGCCTTTAGAGACACCCTAAAGCGGAGGTCTCAGCTACCTAGTGCCTGGATGCCTGAATCACAGAAACTGTGAGGTGATAAATGTGTGTTGTTTTAAGTCACTAAACCTGGAGTTAATTTGTTACACAGCAATGGGCAACCAATCACATTTCCCCAAAGCAAAGACTACACTTTATTTGGCTTCATAAACCCAGCAACTAGCAAGGTCCCTGAACACAGAAAAAAACCCATTAATTCCAACTGACTAAGTAAAAAGTGAATGAAGGAAGGAGGAATAATGATATTGAAGATCATCTGAAACTTAGATTTTAGTTTTATTTCATGTAGAACATAGTTTGTCTACAATAGGCCTATTCACTTTATCAGAACAAAAGAGATTACAATTAAAATAGCCTGGACTCAGTAACAAAGTTCCCTCATCCAGCTTTACTGGGAGATAATGTACATGTAAAAAATTCGCTTATGGTGTGAGTGTACCATTTGATAAATTTTAGCAACTGCAAAATTGCCACGTAACCACTACCACAACTGAGATACAGAGAATTTCCATCTCCTGACAAGGCTTCTTCAAGCCTCTTCTTAGTCAAATTCTATCCTCAATTCCTCTGGGCTGATCAGCTATCTCTTGCTATAGCTGTATATTTTCTAGAATTCCATATGCAGAGTTGTGTTTTTAAATGTTTGCTTTGTGTTGCAATCCACGTAAGTATAAAGATATTAGTCCATATAAAGAAGTTGCAATTGAAATTACATTTTTGGTTCTTTGTTCATAATTTTGTAAGGAAATCTTTCAATAGATTAAATCTACATATGGATAATTTATCTATGGTAAAAGAATTAAACATTACCAATGATATATTTACCAACAGATCTTTAGTGGACTAACCTCACAGAGAGGGCTATTTTTAAAATTCCTCAAGGATCCCTGAATTAATGCAATTTTTTTCTCTCTAAGCATTGAGAGAAGTACAAGAATTATTATTGTGCTATTTAAAACTATTCTAGCATGTTTTAAATTAAAAAAATGAAAGAAAGTTGAGGCAATTGTGGAGCAGAAAAAGATTTTATGTATAAAGTTAGAATTCTCTAGATTTTGCTACAACTTGGCACTTTTAAATTGGTTCTTGCTGATTAAATGTTCAACTCTCAGACAATCAGCCTGCTTTCAAAGTATGGTATTTTCCTACTTGCATGTAAGGGAAATGCAGTCATCCAATAAAAATGCTAAGATATTTCCTTGAATGTAAGGGTTGATGGTGGATGGGTGAATTACATTGAGTTCTACACAATGAAGGTATCAGACCAAGCTCTGCAGTAGCCAGTGTTTGCCAGGAGTGGCAGCATCAGCTAACTTTGAATTCCTGCAGTTTACATTTAACAAAAATTTATTGATTTCTCAAAATGAGCTAGACACTATTTTAGCTATATCAAGTGGGGTTTTTCCCGCTTACTGAAGGAAAAAGACTAATATTTACTGGCATAAATGCAGGAGTCAATTAAGTTAGATAAGTTTTAATATGCCTGCAACATCACAGCTCCATTTCCTGTTGTAAATACCTAAATAAATCTTAAAGAGTCCTATTACTGGACTGCCTCAACCTACAGGTGTCTTATGGTGGTGACTTATAATTGATCAATCATATTCGGAGCTATACAGTTAGTAAACAGAAGAGTAAATTTGAGATCAGAATAATCTAGATGCCAGCCGGGCGTGGTGGCGCACGCTTGTAATCCCAGTACTTCAGAGGCTGAGACAGGAGGATCACAGGTTAGAGGCCAGCCTCAGCTACTTAGAGAGGCCCTCTGCAACTTAGTGAGACCCTGTTTCAAAATAAAGAATAAAAATTAGGTCTGAGGGTGTAGCTCAGAGGTAGAATGCCCCTGGGTTCAATCCCCAGTACTGCAAAAAAAAAAAAAAAGAATAATCTAGATGCAAACTGGCTTTTGATTTTTTACTAAGTAAATTTTGTGACTACAGGAAATATTGCTTGTAGAGTCCTGGTTTCATCAGATGTAAACGGGTGCTTTAAATATAATCAGATGTGAAGCAGGATTTTTCCTGTTCCCTCAAACATTTCAGCTAAATCCCTAAGATTAAGAAAAAGAAGGATTGAAAGAGAGCTCTCCCAGGGTTTAGTAACAAGCAGTCAAACTGGCTAGCAATCTAGTGCCTCCTCTAGCTTATGAAAAGCAGACTGATACAGTACCTTGAGAAAAAGAAGTTCATTCAGGCAAGGAGATGATATCCAAGGGAAGGGAAGGAAAGGAATTTTGAGTTTTCTCCCCCTCCCCAGCAGATGCCCCTTCTGTATAATAACCAAGGGAGCTCCAATAGCTGCAGAAATGTGCAGGCCAATCTCCACACAGTCACTATGCTGAGAATATTCTGGAACAACCTTCCATGTGGCCCTTAGAGTTCAAGGGAACATGTAAAGATTGAGATGACTCCTCTCTTTCCTCTTGAGAAGTTGAAAGGTGAGATGCTGACTGGCGCAGACTCTATGAGCAGAGAACAAGGAGAGGAGACAACAGACAGGGTAGAACTACATTCTATTTCTTGGTATGAATAAATGCCTGCATTTCCCATTGACTCAGCAAATCCTACAGAAAGGTATGTGTTACCCTTATGAGATTCCACTGAAAAGAATCACCTGCCCAAGTAAGGGAACCCCAATGGAAGGAGGTTCTGGGATTGCTGCTGTGGGCTGGAGCTGAGCGGTAGCTAAAATGCATATTCCTTTAGTCAGAAGAATGAACGAGGGGAAAATGCATATTCCTTTAGTCAGAAGAATGAGGGAGGGACATACTCTACAGTAAGGCAGTCAGCTCCTGCTGAGGACACAGGTACTTATTACTGAAAGAGACTAAAAAAACGCAATGAAGCCAAAAACCGATTCTGCAATGGAGAGCTATAGCTAAGAGTCAAGCCCAAACCGATGGCAGAGGAGTGATTTTGAATTTTATTTGAATTAAGAGAAGCCTGAAAGTTTTAATAACTGAAAATAAGTTTTAGCTATTGCAATTAAAATGTGTTTATATGCAGATCTAAAAAATATTATGGTCTGTGCCTAACATGTATCAAATTGTGTATCTGATAACATGGTTGAAGAAAAGAAGTAAAAGTGCTTTTTGGCTTTAAGTACAGGCTATTCAATAAAATCATTACATAAGGATTACAGATAATACACATTAAGTGCCTGCCGTAGTACCTGGCACATGGAAAATGATTTTAATAAATATGAGTTATTGTTAGTTTTATTACCATGTCTCTGGCATTTTCAGTTTCTTACACACATTACCTCTAATTCTTTCAATAAATCTACAAGGAAGCCATTCTTATATTTATTTTATAGATGAAGAAAAAGAGGAAACCAAAATGAAAATGGCAGTCTCTACCCTCAGAAGCCTAATCTAAGAAAACCAATAAATTAACAATACTAGTGGTGAAAACAGAGATTGCAGAAGATGCTGCCTGAGGCTGACTCGGAACACACTTTGGCTTTACCAAAGGATTTGTCACGTCACATGGGAGTCAGGTGTAAAGAAGGGAGGACACCCCCACAGGGAGGTAGAGTGGAGTGATATAATGAAACTCCTCATAATCCTCTTGGTCATGTCCCTTGGAGACAATGAAAGTGAAAAAGAATATTTAGGGTTCACTACATAGTCCCCAAAAGTCTGCTGAAGTCTGAGAGTTCCCAGTTCCTGAACCAGGGATATCCATGAACTCTCTCTCTGACCACTAATATCCATACTAGTAATTCCCTTTAGTGTTCTTGTCCTTAAAATGGAAGGAAGGTAACACCTACCCAGTGGAACTATATCGAAATGCTAAGTACAAAGTGCTACATATGTCTTTTGTTAGGAGCTAAAAAAATCACCTTGATTTTTATTAAAATTGACAATTATGACCACCAATTAAAATTTCCCCCTGCACTCTGATACATGTTAGGCATTAAATAAATTTTCTAAAATCTTTTTGCACTAGTCTAAAAGTCTTGAGCTGGGTTTTAAAATTTCTATTTCTAATATAAATTTTAACAAAAGAGAAACTAGAAAAATTAGATAGGAAAGCCAGGACAGATAAGGGCAAAGGCTAACTGTGGAGGCTTCACTTGAAGTTCCCAGAGTAGCAATGGTAATTACAGGTTTGGAGCTCCTGACAATTATAGAAAATTCTCAAGCATAGTGTTTCTCTTTCGTCTACAACTCTGCAGTGGCTTCATGACCTAATCTGGGTATCAGAAAAGACCCGGCTCTGACAGGATGCCCCCTCTTATCTGAGTTTTTGCATAAGTGCCAAGAAAAAGAACAAGAAAGAGTATACTATCAAGGTGAAATATAATGAGGGCATTGGGAGAGGTGGCAGGATGATCTGCAGGGAAGAGCCTGGCCTCTTGGTTCTCATGTCAAGTCCTCACATGCCCTCCTAGATATGAAATATGGGAGATATGGCCAACAAGCTTACATGAGGGAAATGACTGGTCAAATTCAGGACCAGCCGCAGGCCTATTTACTGGGTGCAGTGTGGGATGCCTGAGATTCCCTAACACCAAAAACTAGACACCCTGACAGATGCAGCTAGAAATGCCATCATTCAGAGGCCAAGGGGCTTCAGAAACTTAGAAAGTGCTCAGTCAAGTTCCGAGACAAAAAGCATCAATCTTGGCAAAAGGGCTTGTGAAAATTCCAGGGAAGAAGTAATGAGGAATGAAGACAGAAACAGTGTGATGGTCTGGGACCATGCCGCTGTTTTTCATAGGAATTAGGAGACTAGAAAGAAGCCCTTCAGAGCAGAGGGCTGACCATAGATGAACAGGGAATCAGAGACCATGTCCTTTTGTTCTAAAACTCCCCCTCTCAGATTAGATGAAGCAAGAATGATGTCGAAGGTTCACTTCTATTATAACTTTTTTCTCTCCTATAATCAAATGATTTTTAAGGACTTCTTAAAAATAAAATACAGTATAGGTCTTAGAAGTTGATTGAATTTAACTTTTTGCACTTAATATCTCAATCAATAATGTTTTTGTTCTTTAAGAAGTTTGGAAAGCAAGAGTTGTCAATTAAATTTGCTGTTTTTCTATAAAACAATTTTGTGATATTTTAATGGTTCATGATTACTTATACACATATAAAATACTCTAATGTTTACTACACAGAGAACCTGACTAAACTATTTGCTTTATTTTACTTTCCTGGATATGGGTAAGGGGCAGGGGAAGGACAGGGGATCATAAACTGTGTATTTACCAATGGGATTGTGTTACTCTTGTCATTATCATGCCAAAAGCCCAAATGAATAGTGCAAGCATGGGGTAAGTATTAATTTGGCAAAGGGATGGAATAGAAATATAAAAGCCTTAAGAAGAGGACTTCTAGAGATCAGGAACAATGCCAAGAATCAATAAATGTGTGGACATCAAACTAAAAAGTTCTGTCAGCAAAGGAGATGACAGTGAGAAGAGCGACCCTACAAAATGGGAGAAAAGCTTGTTTAACCACTGTGATGGTCCATCTGGATGGTCAACTTTGACTAGATTATGAAAACCTAAGATTATGTGACTTTGGGCGTGTTGATGAGATGATTGGCTTATGGCATGGCAGGTTGAAGGGGAAGTCCTGTCCTGATTGTGGGCAGCAGTGTTCTGATTGGCAGTGGACCTGGATCAAAAGGAGAAAGTGGCATGAAGACAAGCATGGTTCACTCAGAAAGTCAAGGGTCATCTGTTTTCTTTCCTATGTGGAAACTACAGGGAAAAAAGTACCTCATGGATATTTAAGAGATATCAGTAGGGTAGAGGAAGAGGACCACTGGGAGGGAGGAGGGGAAGGAAAAGGGAGGTACTGAGGAATCAAACTGATCAAAGTACATTATGTGCACGCACAATATGCCACAATGCAATCCACTATTGTGTATAATTATTATGCACCAAGAAAAGATAATAATTAGAACTTTCTTTGATCCAACAGCTTTTGAGTCTGATTTGTACCAGGTCCTAATTCCAAGCTCCACTAACTAATGAGGCTAACATTGCTATCTTCTGTCTTACTATACCATCAATGTTTACTTTGATTCCCAAGACAGACAGCAGCCAGTGCATACAGCTGATGGGTGGTGCTTATTAGAGAATTTTAACTCACAGAACAAGAAAAAAATAAGGAGAGGAGAGAGGAGGATGGGACTTACAGTTAAGTTTTTATATGGTACTTTACTTGATGAAATAATTTCATTGCACCCATATAATATGGGGGAAAGGCAGCTATGAAATGAAAGAGATAGGAAAAACTCTCAGAAGTATAATGGTCCTTGAAATGTGTATTAGGCTTCATCCAGAGTTCAAAGAATATTTATAATAGAAACAATATTATGCTTTCATGAAAATGCATTTGTCGTTGATTAAAATAGAGTCCTCTGATAAAAATCTTGTGGGACATGCTCTACAGGAATTAGAAGAGTGACATGATAAATGAAAATTGAAAATTGTTTCAGGTTCACATAGAGGGCACAGTATAATCATAATGATGATAGCTTGCATTTGTAAAGGATTTTAGTTTTCAAAGTACTTTGATATCCATCATCTCTTCTGATCCTTACAACAACCCTGTGAGCTGAGTAGGCCAAAAATTATCACCCCCATTTTGAAGGAAAGAAAACTTTATCTCTTTCTCGAATAGGTAATTTTACATTTAAGGTGATTGTATAACATCTCACTCTTCTTGATATAAATGGAATTATAAAATAGTCTAGAAAAAATGAGAGTTAGTGAAGATTAAATAAAATTTACAAGGTGAAATTTTCTAGAAGGAATAGGGACAATTAAAGAGGATAAAACTGTATGAACATGTAGATTTATTTGATATGATAAGGGAATAAATGAACTATTTTACATAACATAGTTTAAATAGCTTCCTTATTCTCTGGGACATTTTCATATAACTAGCTAGATATCATGTGAAATTTTATGTATCAGAAACTAACTCTCATTTTTCAATTTTTCAGCTCTGTCTACAGCATCTTGGTTCATTTTTTTTTTTCTTACCTAGATTTGACAACTTGGTTTCAGTTGAGTCACCTTTCTTTAACTATCTGAAATCAATCATCCGGTGGTTTTTCTTCCTTTCCTTCCTGTGGTACCCACTTTAACCCACATATTCACTCAATTCTACACTGTACTTCAGTTTACCCACTTTTCAATCTCCTTTAGGGACTGCAACACATAAATGGGTAATTCTTTCATTCACAAAAATTCATTAGATCCCTAGTATTTTACTCTCTAAGGCAAAAAGAACTTTGATCATCTTTCAGAATACTCTGTATCTAGAGGAAATATTACCCAATTGGCAAAACCAATCTTTTCCTTTGTACTGAACCCTGGATCCTTCCAGCTCCTCTTTTACTTCATGATCTTTCTTTCCTCAAGCCCTCAGGGTCTTGCTCCATTAAGTGAAAAGCAAAATTGCCCCCATTGTTGAAAATATCTCTTCTCTAAGTTTTCTAAGTCTTCTCTAAGTTTTAATTAATGATCATTTCTATGATTCTGGTTCTCCATAGGAGGCCTATTTCTGAATAACTACATGATCTGTATTCTGTGATCTACAAGTAGGATCTTAATTATAAATGCTTTATACTGATTCATACATATTAATCTTCATCTTCAGCTAAAGTGAAGGCCTCTAAGAGGAGGAAATATGCTTAATATTTCTCTAACACCTTCGAGTATCACACAGTGTCAGGACTGTGCTATTTTAGTTAACAACTATATGAAGAAAATGCAAGCAAAATGCTTGAAATGAATTTATTCATGAAAACCAGTATTATGTTAAATGTTGAGAATATAATGGCAAAAGATTATCCTCCTCCCTACACTGACTGAGTATATGGCCTATTACTATAGAGAAAACAAACTAATGCACACTCACTCCCAATGGGGAATTCTAAATGATTCTCACTGTTTAAGGTCATAGAGATAAATAAGATTGGAGATTTGATCAGTCTTTAGTATAAAAGAAGCTCACAAATGAAATAACCTGTTTTGCTTCATGAAGCATAAAGGGTTGATGAGCACTGCTGTTTTACATATGGCAGCACAGGGATCATAAATGCTTTAACATGACATGAAATATGAAGATAAGTGAAAATCTTGGCATTTCGAGTTGGCAGCTGGAGGCAAGATGATTTATGATTCAATGACATATATTTTATGTACATTTATTTTCAACAAACAGTGTGTGCTTAACATCATTTAATTCCTAAATAAAATGAGCTAATGAATAATTACAATTATCCCAATAAGCATATAAAAATAGCTTCAGAAATTTAAAAAAAAATTGTTATTCACTAACAGAACAAATAATTTATGTTAATATCAGTTAATTCTTCAAAGTTATGCAGTAATATAGAATTTAATTTGCAACTGTTTGACAATTTAAGTCATCATAGAACAATCTGCTTAGCTGAGGCCCTTTCTTTAGTCATCAGTTTACAGATTTTTACAAGATGAATACTAATCTGGAGGTGTTAAACCATAAAAAATAATTGACAACATCCTTAAGGATAAGTATTTCAAAAGAGTTAGGCCAGTCTTAGTTCCATAAAAAAACTTCGCTCCAGTATTTTTTATCCTAGTGCTGGTCTAATTTTGATAAAGAGCATATCTTTAATTCCCATCCCAAATCTAAGTATATGAATCTACACATGTTCACATTTTTACTTTGTTATGTACAATTTTCTCAATTGTTATAGAGACAAGAAAAGTGAAGACATTACCAATGTAAAATTAAATAACTTATTGATAATGTTAATTTAATGATACAATAATTCAGAGGCATTCAATAACCACATTAGACAAAGATTATATTTCACATCTTCAATTAAGTTATATAATTAACAGAACTTCAATGTCTCAAAGATTTCTATTTTTTTCCCCTGTGAATAGATCCATTGTATTTAGAAGGAGGAACGGCAAGATAAAAAGTCACAGAAATAATAGTCAGGTAGATGGAAATGAAATCAAAGAAAAATAATGCCACAGAATTATATCAAGAAGACAGCAGGGCATGTTAGATGCAGCAAGAAGAATAAATTGGATGAGGGATGAAAACAAATTAATTGACTTAGTAACTAGGTCATGGGGGTAAACTTACTGCGGGTTGAGTGTCCTGGGGGGAGAGTTAAGGGCATGAACACCAACAGTTTGGTATCTCTTCAAAAGACTTGAAAGAAATAAAACAGTGGAGCAGTTTGAGTGTCAATGTGGGTTGAATACGGAGAACATAAGTAGATTTATATGGTAAAAATATGGAAATAGTAGAAAAGAATCTGAAGGTTGAAAATGAAATAGGATAAATAATGGAGTGAGATTTTGAAGAAGATGGAAAGATGGTGAAGCTGAGAAACAGGTGAAGAAATTCCTGTTGAGAAGGATGCTTCTTGTAAGACAAGGGGAATGCTGAAACAAGACGTTATTCACATGAAAAATGGTAAATTTCCATCCCAGTACACTTTATACTGATACACACACACACACACACACACACACACACACACACAATCTTCAGTGGATTAAAGACCTAAATGTAAATAGTAAAATTTTAAAATCATGTAAGATAATCTAGAAGCACGTGACTTCTCTAGAAAAGGATATTCATTGCTGGTGGAGGAGAAGGGGCTGTGGTTATCTTCTGGAAACTCTTCTTTGGGGATTTTCCTCTACCATCTGGTCACTGGGAGTTTTCTTGGCTTCCTTACCTGGAATCTGTCCCTGAAGAAAACCTTTTTTCTTATAGGATGAATGTTAGGACCCAAGGGTCCTATTTTTGCTGATTCTTTCTTACCTTGACTCAGTAACACCCTTCACCTAGCTCTTGATAAGCTGTCTACCCTCAGTTTTTGCAAAGGAGACATCCTATGCTCAATCATTGAAACCTTGATGCATATATCATGCTGCTACCATGAGGCAGGTAGAAAGTTCTGCATCCCTCTGGACACAATGGCATATGTCCTGCTTAAAAATTTTGTTAGCCACTTTCCAATCCCTCTTGGGCCCTCCACCATTAATACTTGCCCATCCTAAAAAGCTGCAATCTTCTTCCAAACTAATAAAAGGAGACAAAAGCAGCTGTTTCTTTTGGTCCACTCTGGGATTTCAAACAGGAAAAGGCCCATACCCAGATGACTGCTGCTTTTTTGCTACACTCCATAGGAGCAGAAGGAGTAAGCTTTCCCATTTCTCTTCCCTTCTGATCTGAATTTATCTTATATCAAATGATCATCATTTTTATGAGCATGAAGCCTCACTGCCTTACAAAATCAGGCAGAAAGAGTATCCTCTCCATAATGTGAAAATAACTCTCCAATGAAGTTCCACCAGGGTGGGTCTTGATATGGAACTATAGAGTAACCAGGGACTAGAGATTACCAAGAAAAAAATATAATGGTTTATATCTCAGAAATATCATATCTATTATATATGTATTTAAAGAAGGGAATTAAAGGCCCCAATAATGCATTTTATGTAAGAAATAAGGGAGTCTGGAAAACAGACACTTTCTTCCCATTTTACACATTAATAAACAATCTTTTGAGGAAGTAAGTAACCTTCAAAAGAGTAAATGGGGGCAAAGTCAGAATTCCAACACAGGTTTGACACCAATATGCATATTCCTTCTAAGGTAATAAATTATCTAACATTTTGACAAGCATACGGATTATCACCATTAAAATTTCTTATTACCGCCAGGCGTGGTGGCACATGCTTGTCATCCCAGTACTTGGAAGACTGAAACTGGAGGATCCGGGTTTGCACCTAGCCTCAGCTACTTATTAGTGAGACCCTGTTTCAAAATAAAGAATAAGAAATAGGGCTGGGAGTGTAGCTCGGAGGTAGAATGCTCCTGGGTTCAATCCCCACTACCACAAAAAAAAAAAATTCTTATTACCTAATGAAGTAACAGATGAAAGACAATTAGCCAAACATCTGATGAATAAAGTATTCATGAAAATTTTCAATGTAAATTTTATAACCTTAACCAAACAGTATTAAAATAAACTATTGCCATGTTTTCATAGATCTTGAAAGAGAATATAGTTTAAAGGAAAGTTTTTTGTTTTATAAGCTTACATGTGTGGGGAATTAAAGAATATTGCTAGATTGATTTCAAGTTGTCTGTATTATGAAAGAAAGCATCAGGAATCTATCTAAATATACTGTCAGAGTAATAGGAATACTAGGAAGTATTACTTTTATATTTACAAGCACTTTATGCATAACTTTAACAACTATTGACCTTACTGTATATGAGCAAAAGTTGTACCATCAGTCAACATGACATAAACCACTGAATTTAAACCTGCGAAAAACACTTTAATTTAGTCCTAATTTGATCACCTTTCTTGTCACTGTTTATATTGATAATATTACAATTAAATAATCATGATTTATTAATCCATTAGAAAATTACTAAAATTATAAGTATCTTCCTTATGCTTCCTACAGTGACATTTCTTCATAATTAAAAACCTATGGAGACAAATGGAATTTTCTTTTTTCTGCTCAAGTGAAAATTTTCCTTTTCTAGAATAAAGCCTGATCTAAATGAGACAGTGGTTTGGGACATAGCCACAGGCTATTAGCATGGAGCTGCATCTGAGAAAACAGAACGCAACCAAAAGCAAGGGACTAAGACCAGGCAGCTTCCAAGAGCAAAACTGAACTAGAAGCCAAGTACATCAGTTTGATGTAAAGGATAAAAAGATGGAAATACAGAACTAGAACACCTGGTCTGGCATGTGGTGAGAACTCAATAAAGGAAAATTGAATGAACTGACATGAAGCAGTAAACTCATGCTGAAAGAATCATATGACACATGACAGCAACTCAAAGCAGGGCTAGGGACTTTTATTTTCTAGAGGTGAGTGAAGAAAAGACTGCCCCCAGGACTGAAGTTACCATCTCACAAAGATATAACAGCTAGATCTGGTGGGAACCGTATGATTATCATAATTGTAGATTCTGCTCACTATTACAAAAGCTGCAATTTATGAGTAGTACAGTCACCCATTGTATCAATAAACAACTGCACCATGACTATAGGGGAATTTTACAAAGACCAATTCTCCAATCTCTTGAACACATCTATTGTTCTCAGAGGTATGCAGGTATCCATAAAATTGAACTTCAGATTGTATATGACTGAAATACATGAAATACCAAAGACCAAAGATATTAAACTCTGAAATACACTCTCATTTTAGGTAATAATAGGGATTTGTTTAATTCATGGGCTACACATGTTAAGAAAGTTAAATAGAGAAAGCCATGTTATTTCAATACTATGTTATTTCAATCCTATGAGTTCAAAATACAAGAGATAGCTGACACTATAACTTTAAACATTATAAAATTTGTTATAGTTTAAAGAGAATTGAGAAGGCAAAGGGACATCTGCATAAGTATTACATCGAAGGTAAAGCTGTTAAGTCAAAATCTGTTTTACACTATAGTTGTTTATGGAGAATTAAAGAACAAAGCATGATTCATCTATTCAAGGAAACACTTAAAAGGACATTTTCTAGAAACAGTCAACTAAATTAAACATTGCTTCAAAAACACTGAATTGGAACCAGAAATGTAGCTCAGTGGCAGAACAATTGCCTACTTGCACACAGTCCTGGGTTCCATTCCCAGCACTGAAAAAAAGAAAGAAAAAAGAAGCACTGAATTGGTAGCATCATTCAGTCAATTACTGCTTTGTCAAATTATTTAAATAATCACAGGAAAATATTCCCTCAATATTCTTACATATTACTTACTTCTTTAAGATGGTGCATGCCTAGTAATAGGTCTAGCAATATTGGCAATTATAAATTATTTGTACCTTGAAAACGTTGTGGAACTCTGCTAAGCTTAAGGTTAGAAAACACTGGTTTTGTGGATCTGGAGTTTTGATGTTTGGAAGGATTTGTTCTTAATTGTCAACTGTTCATAGGAAAATACTGCTATTTGCCTGGTGACTGGGATGAGTGGGTGGATAAAACACTAAGACATCTTTGAGGAGAATTAGTTTAGAAAAGGACTGTCTCACATGTTCAAGAAAATTGAAACAAAATCTACTCATAAGGATATCCTTTTCTACTTCAGAACGGATAAGTACAGATTTCTCATTGTCCCAGACTATGAAAGGTGGTATTATCTAAAGAGAAAAACGATATGTGGAGCCGGGTATAGTGGCACATGCCTGTAATCCTAGTTCTTGGGAGGCTGAGACAGAAGGATTGCAGGTTTGAGAACAGTCTCAGCAAGCAGTGAGACTCTCATCAACCTAGCAAGACCCTATTTCAAAATAAAAAACTAAAAAATAGGGCTGGGGATGTAGCTCAGAGGTAGAATGCCCCTGAGTTCAATCCCCAGTGCCAGAGCCCTGAAATGTTAGGGCGCTTAATAAGTTGTTGAACCCGGCTTTTATGGGAAATTATTTTAGAGAAACTGTGTCAGTACTGAAAACATCAATAAATAATAATCTAATTTAAACAAAACAAAACAAAAACAAAACAACAAAAAAACCCCAATATGTGGGATAACACAATTGCCCTATGGATGGCACCCTAGAGTGTTAAGGCTGTTTTCTAAAGGCATATATACAGCTTCCCTTGATAACTCATTATAGAAATAGCTACGTCATCCATTAAGTTAAATTCTTCAAGATTCTATTGTTTATCCCACAACAGTTTGAAGGTCATGATATTCATAAATTAGACAGAATCTCTGTAAATCAGAGTGTCCCAAATTTGCCTGTTCCTGGATTCACTGAGGGCACTGTTTCAGACCCTCAATGAACTGTACTTTTAGCTCATACCACTAGTGATACTTAAAATAAGGAATCTGTAATCCACTGATGCATGTATAATTTTGTATAAATGACTCCAAGATTTGGTAAGTACATCTTGTGCTCAGTCTATCAGTACCAGCCACAATTTTATTAACTTCATCTGCTTCTTATTCCTAAGAGACTATATTTTAGATTATTTTTGCATCCTTTTCTCCTTTGCAAACCATACTTGTTTTTCATTACAGTAGCTCTTCTTCAGCTTCACTGTATTTTTTAAAACATGTATCTGACCCAAGGTTGCATATAGTATTCCAGGTAGGATAAACTGACTTGATTAGGTAGTTCTCCCTCTTACATAAGTCCATTTCTCACCAGGATCAATGATGTAGAACTGCAGAATCCAGCTGGTCCCCAAGGTCAGAAAATAACTTGTAATCAGGAAGACAGTCTCAATACATAAGGAAGAAGAAACTCCTGAGCATCAGGGTCAAGTGGAGCTGCTGTGGGTCCTGCTCCAACCTTGGCCCACTTTTCCTTGGATTTGGCTACTCTGCTATAACCAAGTTCCAGTAATTAAATTGCTTTTATTCCAGTAATTTGAAGCTCAGTCTTGACAACTTGCCAAGCGCTCTGCTTCCTCAATAGGAAAGGCTATACCTTATTATATGTGCCAGCCTCCCATGACCTACATTTCTGTCATCGGTGCTTCTACATGCTAGTAATTGCCTTTGATGTAGGCAGCTTAGCAATAACCTTTCTGGACTCACACATATTCCCTGCTTCCAAAGTATTATCTTATATTGGTTGACAATAAAACTCATATAAATTTTACTTTCTTCACTCAGAACCATTTGAACTATTTCTGTCATACCTGTAAATTTGTAGTATTATTTGCCAAATTACAAATTTTACTGAACACAGGGTCAGATCTTTTGTAAATATGTAAAATAAAATTGATCCCTGGACTGAGATTTAGTTCAAAACTTTCCAGGCAAACAAGTGTCTATTTTGTCTCCTTTCTTGTCTATAAGTCAATTCTCTACCCATAACAACACAAGCCATCCTCCTGTGACTTGAATTTTAAATGGTCTTTAGTGTGTGGCTTTTATAAATGGCTTCTGAAAGCTTCAAGCACATTATGTATGGTGCATTTTCCTTGTAAACACATTTACTTGTTCCTTCAAAGAACTTTAGAAGTTTTCCCCTTTCTGAAATTCTCACCTTTGCTCAAACTATTCTCCTTGTTTTAGTCTACTGGTTGGCAAGGTAAGAAAATAAAAAATAACTAGTCGTTTTTTCTTAGAGCCCAAATAAATATAAGTCACATTGCTTAATCAGCCAAAATTCTAAGTTGGAAGACATTATCTCTAAAATTATTTATATCTCCTTTGCGCCGGGCGTGGTGGCGCATGCTTGTAATCCCAGTACTTTGGGAGGCAGAGACCGGAGGATCCGGGTTCATGGCCAACCTCAGCGCGCATGCGCGTGCGTGTGATCTCTCTCTCTATCTCTCTCTCTCTCTCTCTACCTAGTGAGGCCCTCTGCAACTTTGTGAGACCCGGTTTCAAAAATAAAGCATAAAAAAATAGGGCCGGGGGTGTAGCGCGGAGGTAGAACGCCCCTGGGTTCAATCCCCGGTACCGCAAAAAAAATATATATTTATATCTCCTTTGGAAGAGTAAGTAGAATGCACATTACTGCTTATTACAATATTTATCAGCAAAATAATTCAAATCACAAAAATTATAGCCCTTAGTAAAGCATGCAGTGTACATTTGCATACCACTATTGCACCATTAACAACCTTTTGCTCAGTTTTTGCAAAAATATGACCAAATAATTCTTCCTAGAGCTTCCTGTTAGTAGCTTTAGTATGTTCTGTAAAATAGTTCTGGTAAGGACCAAACTGTCATTGAATTATGCATAAAATGCCCATTTTATTTTTTCATTCAAGAAGCATTTGTTAAACATCACAATTTGCTTTCTTCCTGACTGTAAACAACAACAAAAAATGGTTATAACTCTAAACTTTAAGAAACTCACAATAATAAAGAGTCATAGGGTTCATTAGAGATTTGGCTCAGAGTAAGAACTAGGACAATTTGTATCTGCTACGCTTCTGGGTATTATATGTGGATGGCAGTAAAGATTTTGGATCCCAAAGAATAGAAAATGACTGGATATCTCGAGCAGAAAAAGACCTTAATGGATTGGTAATGGGTAGTTTATAGAATCAATGGGAATGCAGGTAATTCAAGCTTGAAAGTGTTCTGAAATCAAAGGAACCCGGGTGGCTAAAACCACAGCAAGATGATGTGACAAAGACTGGGTTTTTAAATTTCTACTGGCCCCATATAACGGTATGCAAAAACAGTCTGCCATCACAAGCAGAATAGATTTTAAGTTCTTCTTGCTTTTCCGTGATACATCTAGACGAAATTGATGGCAGAAGGATGCTTCTGGGTTGGCTGAGTACAGGTGAATCCCCTCCTCTGCCAGGGTTCTCAGAAGGCAAGGACCTGGCCTTTCTTTTGCCACAGTGATGGATTACAGTCATGGATGTTCACCAAAATAGTCCCAGTAGTTTTTTATTTGATGTTGTTGACCTATAAAACAGGAATTCTGGATTTTCCATTAGCAACTAAGAAGTACCATGTCTCTACTGTTTATCCTTGTTCTTTAAATCTTGAAATTCCTAACATGATTTTTATATTAATGAATTAAGTGGCTACCAAGCACTCTAAAACATTTTTTAAGATTTTTAAAAATTCATGTAGAAGACTTTATACTCTGGTCAAGCTTTTCTACTGCTCATCACAGCTGTTAAGTGTCTTATTAGCTGGCTGCATGTACCGCCGTTACTGTCTTCCACAGCCCTGGATTCTCACTGGCTGTGTGTGTGTTTCCTGAATTCATCAGAGCCATCTCTCTCTATAAAAATAAAAGCTACAAAGCTACACAGACATTTTCCAACGTTTTTGTTCTTTTTTTTTTTCCCCAAGAAAACACTGTCCATAAAGGCAGGCATCCTCACAGGGTTTATCTTTAAAAACAGAGCTCCAAATTGCTTATAACTAAAGCTTTTCTCATATCTAATAATGTGTCTGTCATGGCACAAGATTTCACAAAGCAGCCTCTCAGTAGCCCTGGGTTTTCATGTTCAGTCTGCTCAAACAATATATCAAAAGTTTCAGATGGGGACACACACACACATCACAAAAATAATGTATAATTTACATATCATCATAATTCTATATGTATAGTCACTACATATTGTTCCCCTTTTTACTAAATTGGAGTTCCATACATTTTTACATTGTTTTATCTGTAATACGTTGCTCTTACAGCTGTAAAGGATTTAATGTAGAAATATGATGAGGAAATATCCAGTTACAAATAGTTTTCTGTTTTCATTTGTGGGAGGAGGGGGGAGAGTGAGGGTGCAAAATGCCACTAATTATCACCAAATACCTAACATTAAAATCTTCAATTTTTAAAATGTGTTTATGATGAGGAATAAAATAATATCAATGCCTGTGTTCCAAAATTAGTTTCATCAGATATTATTAAATAAATTAATGTGGTTAGAGCTCAGCTCCTGACAGGCAGCAAACATTGAATAAATGTGGATGGAGGACTTTGCTTTAAGATGAATTACCAATGGAATTCTGTGAGGAGGGGTGAGAGGACTAAGTTCTAAGGATAAGGGAGTAGCACAATTAATCCCTGCTCTCACCATCACAGACCAGGCTGTGTTGGCCTAATTATTTAATCTTTCAGCACCACCACTCTTTGAGGATTTTTACCCAGAGATGATAGTAATAATCTTATTAGTAAGACTTTTTTTTCTTACTTTTCTGGAACAAGGCCATTTTGCAACCTTTGATAATTTGAGGCCTGTATACTACTGACTTTATAGTCACCCTCACTCACTCCCTATTTCCATGAAGTGATTAAACTAAATGTCCTCATCCTGTTTCCAGGCTTCTGCAAACTTACACATTTATAGTTTTTGAGAGTATATCTGATCACCTATTCAGCCATACTTTGTGTAACTATTCAGGTTTTATACACTGACACCTAGTAAAGATTTAACACTGATATTTACTGGTTCTGTTTCTTTCTTTCTGCTGTTCTGGGTCTTTTTTTGATTTCTCCTTTTCCTGTTTTTGTCCCTTACCACTCTAATACATACCACCCTAACATTACTGAACAAATAATATGGTTCCCCATTTATAAGACCCTTGAAAGTTTATACTCAAACACAAAATATCGCTTTATGTGTATGTGTATGTGTGTGTATGTGTGTGTGTGTGTGTGTGTGATGTGTGTCTGCGTGCATGCACAAGTTGTCATGTTAGCTCTAACTATTCTGAACTTTCATTTATGTAAAAGTAAAAACAATCCTATTATTTTAGCAGTGTGTTCATGTTAAATAGCTCATCTTAGCCTTCTTACCCAAATTTTTACTCATAAATAAACTAAATCAGATAATTAGCATTTCCTTTATAAATAGAAAAACCAAATATTTATTTTTTTCCAACTTAACTCTCCAATACCCACTGAAATATTGAATCATCTATTCTAGAAAAAAATAATTTATACACATACTTTAAAAAATAAAATAGTGCAAAGACCAACATTCTTCAAAACTTACAGAGTTCATAAAAGCATCATTGTTGGAAATTTTTGTGTCCCACTGCTATTAATAAAACTTGAAATTGATGGAATTAAAATGAAGAAAGGCTAAATAAGACTCCCTGCTGATATCATTGCTTGTGTTGAATGTTCAGTATCTGAGTGTCTTTAATCCTTCTGTTTTGAAACTGCGCCACCAAAATGATGTTCTATTTTAATCCATTATATTAATTGATTGAACACTTAAATAGTTTTCTTTGGGAATAAAATGATTCATTAGAATTCTTTAATGGTTTGCTATAGGCTAATGCATTGTAATAGGAGAGCATTTTCCTGTAGCTACTTAAACTAAAGCATTATGTGAGAGATTGGTATATTCTATTCACTAGTATTATTTTCCTTATTCTTTCAGAATATGTAATTTAGCTAGTTCCTTTGCAGTGTCAAAGATTTAAAATAAATATACTCCTGATTTAAGAATGTCTAACATTGCATGTATGAGTGAAAAATAAAACCGGTAATTAAAGGAGAAAGAAATCTTCATAGTAATGTTTTCAAAACCCATTCCTCCCTCCCTCTACAAATTCCCTTCACCTATCCTTTAAGGCAGGATCAGAAGATAGGTAGGAAACAATTGAACTGAATTGAAAGGAGAATTCACAGGCAGAGAGAAACACCAGAATACCTCAGACTTCCAAACGGAAGCATGAATTGACAGAAAGCTGGTGCACAGTCTCCTCAGAGGCTGCTCTCAGACAGTCACTTTCCTTTGACCTTCATCCAGGATTTTTTTTTCAAAGAAAAATGTTTTGTCCACTATAATTGTTAAGGTGGGTGCCAGTTCTCTAGTCGAGGTTTTAGTGAATTCCAAGAGGACAGTGTGGATACTGATCACTACTGACCAGGGCTGCTCGTCATCACCCAGCACCACCTGCCTCCTTTACAATAAACTGAGGCTCTGGACAATACGCAGCAGTGATGCCTGTCACTCATGGGACAAGCACTTCAGTGCAAGCGATGGATCCCCAGTTCTCTCTTCCTCTGCACAGTGAGTGGGAGGTCATGTTTCCCAGAGATTGAAGGTAAAGGATGGCAGAGCTCCTGACAGCCTGGCCCATCAGTGACCCTGTGAAGCAGAGCATTATGAAAACAAACTTAAATGTACCGTAGACAGGAAGCAACACTTTACTGTGTTGAGCAAAGGAGATTTCAGAGTTAACTTGTTACTACAGCAGGATCTCTGATTAAAAAAAAAGGGCATGAAATTTTAGAGACAGATTATTATAGGGCAGCTGGGTTATTCTGCAAGACTCTTGAATGAAAACAACTGAAACCTAGCTCAATCTACAATAGGTGAATGGAAATTCATGGGTTTCTTGAATCCATAGCAACTACAGAACTGTTGGAAAGTGATGGGCACAAACGGGATGCTCCAAGAATAAAAACCAGAAGCCATATTGCTGACAGGACCTTCCCATTTCCCACCTCTGCCTCTCTGCCTCTCCAGATAGGTTCCATTCATTCTCTTTTCTATAGCCAAACTACTTCCAAAATCCAAGAAGCATGGCTCCTGATGGCTGCCAATCCTCTACCACCAGAAAGTGACTAATGCATTCATGTCTTTGCACGTAAATTCGAGCATCCCAAGCAACAGTATGATTGTGCTAGCTGGTTAAACAATCCCAGGCGGGCCACACAACTGTGTCCAGGAGAGGGTGTGGCCCATACACACCATTAGGCTTCAGTGCAAAAAGCGTGGGTAGAATAGGAGCAAGCTCCAAAACTGTTCCCAGTAAGTGTGGTTTCTGGTCAGATAAAACATGCAATGCATATACAGGTTCAAAGCCCTTATCTACAAGCTAAATCCAAGCAGCTCTTAAAGCAAAAGCTTTGTTTTCTAATTAATTTGATGGTGAAATCTGACCTGATTGGACCTAATTCAGCAGAAAAAAACTTGGCATGAACTTGATGTGAGGCTATTGTCGTTTTGTTTATTTGTGAATACTGTATATATCAGTGGAGAAATATTGATTTGTTTGAATCTGGTTTGCTGCCAAAATGCTGCTGGGGGTGTTATTTAAAACATGGTTTAGGCATTTTATTATTTTGGTAATATAAATTCTAATATATACCTCAAAGGGTTTTAGATAAGGAATTGTGTATCAGAATTATACTAGTATAATATAAATATAATAGTAAATATCCATAAAATTAATTATATGGAGCATAATTTGGAAGATGTGTGCAATATGCATATCTCGGTCTATTTCTATCTATATTTCTCAGTGAGAGAGAGAGAGAGAAGAGAGAAGAGACACACACAAATGCATAATAACGGACATCTATGTTTCTTATACATTTGGCCTACTTCCCCTCTTTTAAGCTACAAATTCTCAATGGATAAGCAAAATGCATCATGAAAGATCAAGTCTGTGAAACTTTTGCATATATTGGAAGTTGGAGACTTGTTGACACATAGAGTGTTGTGAATGAATCATACAGTTTTAGAGATGACAATGTTCTTAGAAATCATTTAAGACATTCCTTCATTACCAAATGAGAAAATTGAAAAAAGAAGGAAAAGAGGTGACTTTCTTAATATCTAGGATATACAAAGAACTTAAAAGACTTTATACTAAAAAAACAAACAACCCTATTAAGAAATGGGCAACTGAATTGAATAGACACTTCATGAAAGAAGAGATACAAATGGCCAATAGATACATGAAAAGATGTTCAATATCATTAGCAACCAGGGAAAGACTAATCAAAACTACTCTGAGATTTCATCTAACCCCAATCAGAATGGCAATCATTAAGAAGTCAAACAATAATAAATGTTGGCTAGGATATGGGGATAAAGGAACTCCCATGTACTGTTGATGGGAGTGCAAACTAGTCCAACCACTTTGGAGATCAGTATGGAGATTCCTAAGAAAACTGGAAATGGATCCACCATATGACCCGGCTATACCACTCCTGGGTATCATTCCAAAGGGACTGAAACCAGAAAACTACAGTAATATATGCATACCCATGTTCATAGCAGCACAATTCACAATAGCCAAATTATGGAACCAAACTAGGTATCCATCAACAGATGAATGGATTACAAAAATATAAGAAATACACACAATGGAATTCTACTCAGCAATAAAGAAGAACAAAATAATATAATTTAAAAGAAAATGGAAGGACCTGGAGAATATTATGTTAAGCGAGATCAGCCAATCACAGAAAGAGAAGGGTCATATGTCTTCTCTAATATGCGCAAGCTAGAGAGCAAGGAGGATACAAAAGGGCTTCCATTCAACAGTGGAGAAGCCTCAGTGAAGTCAGGGAACTGATCTAAGGGAAGGGGAAGGGGAAGAATGAAGTTTATTAAGGGAATTTCTACCATTGACCATATTAACATATGAGAATATACCAATGTCAATCTTAGTTCTATGTGTTGGGGGGTAGGGAGGGGGGCACCAAGTGCTGCGTGCATGTACGTTAATGTCAATTTGATTTCCATTGTGATGTGAGACTATAATGCACCAATAAAATCACATTAAAAAAGAAATAATTTAAGACATTCCTTCATTACCAAATGAGAAAACTGAAAAAGAAAGGAAAAGAGGTGACTTTCTTAAGCTCAAGAAGTTGGTGATAACAAGAATCTAGAATTGTTTCTAAACTTTCAATCTATGAGATATGACTTTTAAAAATTCTAATCCATTGTAGTTTGAGGCCTTTCCATATTATTTATTTGCTGAGATACCTAGTCTGTAATGATGAGATAAAGGAAAAGGACGTGATGAAATTATAATAATGCTAAGAGGTCTAGGATGAAAGATGCTATACAAGTGTTATTTCTTATCACAAAAAAGTATGGGAGAGCCTGCTATGTCTTAGCATAATTTGCTAAAACATGAAAGGGAGGGAAGGGGGAGGGAATAGGGTGGGATTGGAGGGAGGGCTAAATGTGCAATGTATGCATGTATGATATTCATACCCTGACATATATCAAAATGTATAATTACAATGCACCAATAAATGAACATAAAAAGTTAAAAAAATTGATAGAATATTTCCATGCTTCTCCCAACTTTTGGATTTTGTGAGACAGCTGAAAAAATAGTATAACACATGTAAACCACACTGAAATGTATAAAAATTCAAAACAACATAAAATAATGGCATGATGAGAAAATGAGATACATACATTTCTCTCAAATTGTTTCATAAGTGATTTTCTTTACAAGAAAATTTCTAAAGCATTTTTCCAAAAATTCAGCTATAGTTTTCTCTGTAAAAATATTCTAAAATGGTTCTGTGCTAGGTCATATAGAGTCTACTTCCTTGTAGTCTTCAATTCTCTCATCCCCTGCCACTTTTGTGAAAATTTGCTCTAACAGAAATAATCCCCAACTGTTATTATATGATCATGAATATGGTGAGCAGCGCATAACACACACAGATGAGACCTTAGTTACCCTGCCAGACACCTTTTAAGGATTCTTTTGCATCTCTGTTATCCTTAGTTGTCAAATAGTGCACGATTTTCCCTAACACCCATGTTCCCACTCCCACAGCTTCAAAGCCTCTTAGTTTTTGCTGCTGTTGTTTGCAGAGAGTGTTTGCTTTATCTTTCTTAGTGAACTTAAAACCTCTGTTTTAAGTAGACATCAGCTTCCCAGTCTTTATTTTGCTGGATGAAAAATGATATCTCGAGTTGTTGAATGATTTTCTCTTTTTGATCACATAGCTTTTTAATGGCTTGGATGCTCGTTAGTCATTTTGATACATACGTATCCCCTTCCAGGATTGGGAGACTCGCCAGCCTATGGTCAGAGTTGTGGTCTTCCCTCCAACAGAAGAGGGAGAAAGTCCCAATTAATTTCTCCCTCTAGCTCCAGGCATCAGGGCGTGAACGTGTGACCTCAGCTGGACAACTGGATACCACCATATGGTAGTATTAATCTAGAGCAAGTGATACAAAGAATTAAGGATACTTTGGAACTGGATTCAACAGCAGCCACGGTGAGGCATCCATGTGTGGGGTCGAGAGCCAAGAGTGTCAGTGAGGTCGCCCTGGGTCTAGTATGACCGAGCAGAGGAACGCCCTAGCCAAGGTTCCAAAGCCAGGGTTTTGCCAAGTATCAATTTTAAATCCATAGATTCTGACAATTTTTCCAGCACCTTCTTCAATCCTATCAGATAACAATTTACTTCCTCACCCCAAATTCCTTTTTGGCTGAAAACCCTAATTGTTTTTGTTTTTTACAACCAAGAACCTTGATTAATATAATGTCAAAGCTGAGTTAAGACAAAGATTCACAGACCCTTAAGATTTTATTTTTCTTCCATCATATGTCCCTCACTGCTTTGATAAAATACATTTAATTTTCTATACACTTTCGGGGGCTGCCAGTAATTTACTTTTAATTGTTCAATTTTTTATCCTTTTATTTATGATATAAATTGGGTTATAATTACTAACATCAATTTTTTTAAATAGCTTATAGATCATAGGCAATGTATTGACATTTAGGGCCAACATTAGTTTTGCAATACAGTAAATCTGTTTTGTCCTACAGATGAGGACTGAGTTATGGATTATTAATACAATTTGAAAAGGAAAAACAGTGTCTAGCAGGAAATGGGAAAGATACTGAGTCAATATATAAGTAAAATATTTGTGTCTTCAATTGGTAATAAGAGTGGTGGAACCTTTCGTAAAATATAAATTTAACATTTATATATGTCTCAGAACTCCCAGTTACCTAGTTTACATTACTGAGTAGTAAATAATTTACCATTTACAGGAAGACAAAGTAAATAATAAAAGCATAGGGATCATAAATTTATTTACTTATTCATTTATTTGTCCATCAATAAGCAGTTTTAAAGCATCATCCATGTGCCAGTTGCGATTTCTGCTTTATGACCTATAAAAGACTGTGGGGGGATACTGGAAATTGAACCCAGAGGTATTCTACCTCTGGGCTACACCCCTAGCCCTATTTTATTTTAATTTTATTTTGGTGCTAAGTTATTGCATGCTGATCTCAAACATGAGATCTTCCTGTCTCAGCCTCCCAAGTACTGGGATTACGGACGTGCGCCACACCACTGCCTATTGCTTCCTTAGGAGGTTTGTAAAATGCAATGCATGGGAAGGACACTTAGCAAGTAAAAAAGTCTTGCAAAACTATTTAGAGATGAAAATAGTATTTTTCTATTTAATCTATATTGCATGGACAATACTTTTCCAAACCATATATTCCTTTCTCTTAAAATGTATTCAGTTATGTAACACTTTAGCAACAACCAAAAAAACTTAATCTGAACAATTAGGTAAATTTTTTTTTTTTTTTTTTTGCGGTACCGGGGATTGAATGCAGGGGCGTTCTACCTCTGCGCTACGCCACCGTCCCTATTTTTTATACTTTATTTTGAAACCGGGTCTCACAAAGTTGCGGAGGGCCTTGCTAAGGAGAGAGAGAAAGAGAGAGAGAGAGAGAGAGAGACAGGGAGAGAGAGACCAAGAGAGCTGAGGCTGGCCTCGAACCCGGATCCTCCGGTCTCTGCCTCCCAAAGTACTGGGATTATAAGCGTGCGCCACCACGCCCGGCCCAACAATTAGGTAAAGATTTTGAAGTAAAGAAATAGAGGAAAATAGACTTTCTTAATAAGTATTCTTTGTAATATTTTAAAAATTCATAGCTTAAAATTCTTTGTAGTATTTATATAAAAATTCATAAATTAGTCTGCATAGTAGTTTTTGTTTAACTTCATACAAACTATATTATTAGAAACAAAAGTTATTACTATAATATGCAGAATTTTGACTCACATAAATAACTAAACTCTATAATTTGCCGTTTTAGTAACTTAATCAATTTCTGGTAGACATTTATTTTAATTTAATTTAATAGCTGGTAGACATTTTACTCAATACCAAATCACAACTGTACTTTTAATGTTACTGAACTTTTAATATTTTACTATTTTGGGGAAAAAGAAACTAAGACATATATTAATACACCTTTATTTCTCTAAGTGATATAGGTAAATTTCAATAAAGGACTTTCTTTTTTAGATTATATACCACTTCACTGAAATATTAGAATGTTTGTAGTTTAATTTCTAACAGAGGGTTGTTGACAACACTGTTACATATCTGCATGTATTGCTATGAATGTCATTTATTGGTCATAGTTTAATCCACAGTAAATTATTCCTTCCTTAATATAAGTCACATTGGGTGGATTTTATATTCTTAGTGAGAAGATCTAACATTATATATGAAAATGGTAACCTCTACCCTCTTATCAGAAGTGGTGGCTGATGGTATATAAGGTGTCCCAAACCTTTCTCTTTCCCTTTTTCTCACATTTGCGTGGTTTTTAAATCTTTTGATTGACACACAATAATTGTACATACTTATGGGGTACAGTGGCTTTAGCTTGGTCAATGCATGTTCAAGTTCTAGCCCTCAGCCCCACAATCTCCCCTGGGCTCATATTTGAGTTCTATGTCTGGCCTTGGAGGGCACTTCAGTTTCAGAGATGAGAGTTATTGTATAGCAAGACTATAGATGAGTTGGAGAGGAGTATATTGGAGAGAAAAAATGTTATACAAAACTTTCATCCTGTCTTTAAGGAGCAAATAATCCATTAGTAGAAAGAAACAAAAACTTCTGTACAGACTATAAAACTATATAAATTTAATAAAACTATAAAAATTGTTCTCATCTTTATTCCATACAGGTACACCTTGTGGAATGAGCACACTTCTACCAGGATGGACCCTCTATGCTATGGCTCCGCAGCAGCAGCAGCAGCAGCAGCAGGTGAGTTCTTGCCCTCTACATGAAAACCTCGGGATTTCTGGAGGTGAAGAAACCAAACTACAGATGGACAGTCAGTAAATGCTCCCCAAAGTGATTCTGGAAGGCCTGCTTTGAGTCATCTGTTTGTGCCCTTTCCTACCCTCCTGGTAGTTCCTCCAGAGAACCGCTGAAGCAGACAGGGTGAAATGAAACCAGGAGGCAAAAGCAGATCTGGAAGGACGATGATGCAACCCTCTTCTCTCAGGGGCGGTTTCAAACTGCAGCCGATCTAAGCTGAAAACAGAGATCCTCAGAATTCCCTTTCTAGCATGGCATTAGGTTAGGTTGGTCCAATGAAAACATGTCTGGGATTTGGAGGGCGGGGAGAAAGCAGCATCCATCGCCTTCACAGGGTTAGTGTGGGGCCCCAGTGTTTCCCTCACAATGTCATTGATGTGATGGTGCACTTTATTGGCGTGGGAAAGCAGACACACCAGTAGTTCATCCAAATTCACACCTCTCTCCACCCTCCTATTTCTGAGTTCTGAGTCAAGTGTCTCTGAAGATTTATGGTGAAAGGCACCAGCTTTTTTTTTTTTTTTTTTTTTTTTTTTTTTGCAAATGATCGCATCGCTGAGGTTAAAAATTAGTGAGAGACAGACATGGCTTCCAGTTTGCCCCCGTGGGTTTGAATATGGCCTCATGCATTCCAGGTTGTCCTCATGGGTCCAACCTCATTCTTGTTCTCTGTGCTCTCTATCCACCTACCTAGAGGGTCTACAATGTCTTCATTTCCACAACCAGAAGCAGAGATATCAGCTTTCTACAGAACTTCCTCCTCGCCAGGTCTTCTTTATGCTCCTTTATGTTGTTTTCTGGTCCTTCAATCACCCATCTTTAGTGTGTTCTACAACTGTGTGAGGTTTAATCCCAATAATAAATCCCTTAATCTAAATCACTCATGGTGGTTCTGTATTTCTACTTAAATTCTGTTTTTTTTTTAAATAAGAAAGACTTCAATATCTCTTCAAATTCTGTGGGACTGGCCAGACTATGTCCCCATAGATGAAGAAATCTCTCTGGAAGGATTAATTAGGTACATGCTGGGGACACTGAAACCATTCTGATTCCAACAGGAACAACTTCCCAAGTCAGATGCAAATCCCCTCTGTACCTCCCTTCAGTCTCTGTGCATCCTCTCTACAGTCTATCATGCTGAGACCCTGCTGCTAGGGACCCATAATCTCAGGAAAGTTTACTCATGATAAGGCAATTTAAGAACTAATAAGCTATTCCTGGTATATATCCTTTTTCTTTAATAGTCCTTAAGGTCTCTCCTACCCACTGGAGTCATTGACTCTTTACTGAATATCAGGCACAGTAATTGCTCATTTTTTTGGCCAGTTGTTTTCCTTTTGTATAGACTTTTATTGGTACATTGTAATTATGCATCATAGTCAGGTTCAAAGTGACACAAACATACGTGCACACAGCCCTTGGTGTGTTTTCCTCCCGATCCTACCAATGTTGTAATATGACAACCTGGAGCCTAAGAATTATTACTGGAATTTTACAGATGAAAGAACAGAGATGCAGCATCTTGCTCAAAGTCACACAATCAGTGTGTGGGAGTACACTTGTGTTCATTTCACCCCAGAGTCCAGGCTTGCTCTGCTGCATCCGGCTGCCTATCAAAAGGACATCATCCTCACACAGTGAAGCCTCACACAATTTATCCCAACATTCTCACCTTTCGTCCCAGTCTTGAGTGTTCTCCCGCCAGTGTTAGTTTTCTCCAGTTTCTCCGTTTATTTGGGTGGCTATTTTCAAACACCATGTTCTGCAGATTTAGAATGCCCTCTGCCTCCAGCCTTTGATTCCTGCTTCCCCCAAGTTTTGCCTTGTGAGGATGACTCAGCCTGACCTGCTTCTGCATTCCATTTTAAACCTGCCTAAGAATTACATCACTGGATTAAGAAAAATAGCCATTGGCTTTTCAGAGGAGTCAGGGCTTTGGATTTCTTCTCCCATGTAAAAGATACGTGGGTAGGTTCTCTGCAACACTGACGCATCCATGCCGTGCTCCAACGCAGCTCACTGGGCTCTGCTGTCCCAGTTCCTCTCTGTCCAATTCCTCCTGATGCCTCCCTAGTGGGCGCATCTGGGCCACTTACCCACTTCCTGCTTCTCTGCAGCTCTGACCTGGGTGCTCGCTGCCTCATTTCCAACCCAGCAGCAGGCTTGAGTATTGGAACAAATTCCAGGTGGCTGGGGCACCATACTCTGTCATTCTGATGGAACTTCCTTGTAAAAAGGAGCAGCAGGAGCTTATCACATGTGAAAGTAACTTTATCATTCAGATTAAAGGCACAAATCATGACTTCACATGCATTTTCAAATCATAATAAATACAATTTTTCTTAGACCCAATAGCATAAGAGGAATTCTGGATTTTCTAGTAGTGGTGCTGACACCGGAACCCAAATCATTTCATCGCTGCTAGAGAAGATGAAATGCCAAGCCACCTGAGAAAACACTGCTTCTTGAAATGGCAAAGTACTAGAATTACGTACTTATCAGGTTTGTCTTGCCTGTATTTGAAAAGTTGTTGAATATAAGGGAATATTTTGGCCCTGATATACTGCTAGGAAAAGCAGCCTGGAAATCAGACTCCCTGAAGAACGCAGTGAGAATCATCCAATTTTATTGTCCTCTACAGATTCATAGAATTGTTGGTGTGAAAAAACCATGCCAATGAATCTAATCCATCCCTGCACTCGGTGCCTGCAGGCATATCGCATGCCCCCCAGAGACATCAAAATGTATTCTATTTTTAAAGATTTCCAAAAGTCCCACAACCTCACTCAATAAATCCTTCCAATGTACACCTGCTTTCCACAGTAGGAAACATTTCTTTATATCTAACTAAAATCTCTTGTTCTACAGGGTCTTTTTGTGCCCTCTGTTTCATCTTGTCCTGACTACAGTCAAGATTAAGGATAAGCTGGGCGTGGTGGCGCACGCTTGTAATCCCAGTACTTGGGAGGCAGAGACCAGAGGATCCGGGTTCGCGGCCAGCCTCAGCTACTTAGTGAGGCCCTCTGCAACTTCGTGAGACCCGGTTTCAAAATAAAGTATAAAAAATAGGGCCAGGGGTGTAGCGCAGAGGTAGAACGCCCCTGGGTTCAATCCCTGGTACCGCAAAAAAAAAAAAAAATTAAGGATAAATGCTCACTGTGTTGCTTATTTATTGACCTTCAGTCTTCACTGGGATGGACAACTCATTAGAACTTTCCTGAACATTTCAATATCTCACCAGAAAGTTCTTGAAAACTGTCATGTCTTTTACCAGTAGGGAATTTTTAAGTGGAAACAATCTCTTACAGGATTCAAAACAACATTTATTGCATTAATACAAAATGTTCACACTGATTGCCCAGAGTAAGTATTTTCCTGATAGGTTCTCAGACATTTCTTGACAGCTGACAAGGTTTGGGATTTTAAAAATTCTAGCATTAAGTACAATAAGTAATCTCTAAAAGGTTCAGGAATGTTCAAGTAAGACTCCTGCTCTATAGCAAAAGATGAACTGACACTGTTTTTAAATATATCTAATTTTTATTAATTTTAATCTAGGCACACATGCCTAGTTACTGGGTCACATGGATAAAACTGAAAAAAATGTTTAGTAAAGATTTTATTTGGAAATTATTAAATTTTAGACAAGTAATGACTTTGCTCCTCTTGGAGTATATCTTGTTACTGCAGAAATTAATTCAGATTCTAAAAGTATCTATTTATTATATACAAACTAGGAGATTCTGATAATTATTCTGTGGTTATTTTAGTGAAATAAGTACTTTTTTGTGCTTTTATTGGTGCATTGGAGTCTTAACATCACAGTGAATATCAATTTGATGTTAATATACATGCACACAGCTCTTAGTGTCCCCCCCGCTTCCCCCCACCTGTATGAAGTACCAAGAATGATGTTGGTATATTTTCACATGTACATATTGTTCATGATAGTAATTCCACTGATTTGCTTCTTTCTTGCCCTTCCCCTTCCCTTGTACCACTTCCCTTGCCCCACTGAGAGTTCTCCATTATTAACCGGAGTCCCTTGTGTGTCCCCACTACTCCCTAGGTTGCACATAGTAATGAAAACATATGTCCCTTCTTTTTTTGTGATTGACTGATCTCGCTTAACATAATGTTCTCCAGATCTTTCCACTTTCTTGCAAATGATGTGGATCCACCATATGATCCGGCTCTAACACTACTGGGTATCATACCAAAGAGATTGAAACCAGAAAACTACAGTAATATATGCATACCCATGTTCATAGCAGCACAATTCACAGTGGCCAAATTATGGAACCAACTTAGGTGTCCATCAACAGATGAGTGGGTTACAAAATTGTGGGAAATACACACAATGGAATTCTACTCAGCAATAAAGAACAAAATAAGTACTTTTAAAGTGATTAGAAAAATATGAAAATGTATAGCTATAATTTTTAGGCATAAAAATGCTTCTATTTTAAACTGAAATAAAAGAAAGCATTTCTAGAGATTTTAAGGATTATTAAGGATATTAAATTCATATATAGAAAGTATATTATAGATATAATAAATATTTTACAAAATTACTATAATAAATTTATCTTTGGATCTACAAGAAAATCATTCATCCAGGAGCTAACAATTCCATTCTTTATCCTATGAGCTTCCAAAGGATATGGGGTCAATTTAACAAATGTGGCTTTATGGTGATTCAGTAGAAACCTACAAAACCACAGCATTAAATTATGCAAATTTTTGTTTGGGTTTGTTTGGCCTTTTAAAACCAAAATAATTTAAGTAGCCAGGTATGTGACACATGCATGTAATCCTACTACTTGGGAGGCTGAGATAGGAGTATTTCAGGCTTAAGGACAGCACAGAATAAGTTAGCGAGACCCTGTTTCAAAATAAAAAGTAAAAAGGGCTGGGGTGTAGCTCAAATGTAGAATGTCCCTGGGTTCAATCCCCAGTACCACAAAAGACAAAAAATTAAGTGTCTTAGAGTTCCAACTTCCCCCACCACTCTGACCCCTATTCTCTTCCTCAAGGAAATAAAATAGGGTTATATACTATGAAATAATGAGAAAAATATTTGTTTTAATTAAAATTTAATAAAATTGATCAACATCATTAAATAGTATAGGTGTGCATATGTATATACCTTTTCATTTTTTATTGCCAAGTTCTATTTATGTCATTTTAATATAATATAGATAACATAATTATTATATTTATATTATTAGGTGGCTAGCAATCTATTCACCTAGTCCTTTGTCACCTGATGCTTAAATAGCCAAAATTTTTATTTACATTTGGGATCTCTCTAACCTTGCTCTTCTCCAATAAGAAATCTAAAAGTACTCCTCATGTAGCTCTAGTAATACCACCCACTACCTGAAGAATTGCTACAAGAGATTTACATTTCTGTCTTCAAAATCCAAGACATGAGCCAGGCGAGGTGGTGCACACCTATAATCTCAGTACTTGGGGGGCTGAGACAGGAGGATCACAGGTTCATGGGCAGCCTCAGGAGGTAGTGAGACTCTCATCAACCTAGTGAGACTCTGTTTCAACACAAAATAATAATAATAAAAAGGGATGGGAGGATAGCTCAGAGGAAGAATGACCCTGGGTTCAATCCCCAGTATCACACACACACACACACACACACACACACACACACACACACACTCCAAGACATTAAATCAACAACTCCTATGCTTCTTCAACATTCATATTTCCAAGCAATTTTCAATTTCTCATTTACACAATTTCACCAGTGCATCCCAGCCATTCTTCTTACCTGTCCATTTTAGGACTGCTTTATTTTCTCCCTGTAGGTTTTGCATATCCATTATTTCCTTCAAGACCCTGCTCAAAACCAGCTCATCATTTATTAATCCATCATTCACTAGTCTCTTCCTTTATCTTTTACCAATCAGTACTATGTTATATAGTTCCCTCATCTGAAACCTCACAGCAATAAGAAACATAGTCGCATGTCTTCATAACGTCATTTTGCTATTATATGGTACACACACACACACACACACACACACACACACGGAGACAATTTTTCTTCCTACTAAAATATAAGCTTCTGGAGACCTCTCCCAATTCCACTAAAAAGTATTATTCTTTAAATATTTAATTTTTCCTTATAAATTAATAAAATGACCATGTCTCACCCAAATTGAATGTTAAGGGTGATTAGGAAAATGTTAAGACCGGTGACTTGATAATACAATGTCTTCACTAAAAAAAAACCCTAAAGATTGGAAACAATTAGTAAAATATGACTCATTTTTAATTAGTTTCTCACTGTCTATTTCCTACTTGACATTATTTGACATGGTGAAATAATTCTAATTATCTTAGATGCTGAAAGTAGTTTGAATAGTTTCTAAGAATACTAATAGAATGTTAAAAAATTATTTTGCTGTTTTGTATTAGACTTTCCATGTAGAAAGAGAACCAAACCATAAAGAAAAATACTAATTTCATTCATACAACAGAGGAAAAAAGGTAAAACCTATACTCTTTAATGAAATCAGTCTCTATACTACCAATTAGATTTCTTTTTGTCTCAGATGAACCAACTATTTTCAAGATAAACTGTTTATGTTTTTTTAAATTTTTATGGGAAAATAATCACTTGTAAAAGCATATGACAAGTTGAACTACAGTGAAAAATAAGAAGAAAAGTTAACGTCTAGCTAGTTCAGTATAGGATGGTAACCTCTGGAATCCAATGATTTAAATGAATATATCCTAAAATGATAAATTTCTAGAGTTCCAAAAATATAAATTAGGCAGTTTCTTGAAAGTCCTGGAAAGATGGATTAAAAAGTTGCTTTTTAATTCACTTTGAAATCCCTAGCATACATTTCCCCAAAGCCTAAGGTGCTAGGCAAGATTTCCCAATGAAACCTTAACCTTACAATTAGTGTTATCCTGAACAGAATGCATCAGATTCCTCAGGGCTAGAGATACAAGGAGAAATTAGTGCAGGGTAACCTTTAATTTAACTTCATACTGAATGTCTGTGATAGCTAAAGGCAGTATGTGGGAATATAGGAGATGCCACTCAAAATCAAGGAAATCAATCTCTCCTCGCCTCCAGTTGATCTTGCATTTCTACCCTCACCCATAGTGTGTCAATTATACTCTTTTTCCTGGAAATTTGCTCGTCAGAATGATTGGGGTATTTCTGGCATTGGTTAGTAGAGCCCAGGGATGGTCTTCCTGCTATGTGAGGGACGGAAGTGAAGATCAAATTGTTCTGCATCTCACACCACTTGTCACTGTGTCCCAGGCTTGCAACTAGCAAATCCATCTGGAAACATTAGAGTTTATTTTATTTAGAATATTACCAAAGGTTTTTCAATATTTTGGAAACAGTGATGACAGCATTACTCATTGTTTAGTGACACCAGCATTACAAACACGCACCATCTGAATCATCACTGTGGTGCTGGAGTAACTTCACATGTCCCTGCTAACACCACCGCCCATCCTCCTGTATACATTTGCAAGCATCTAATGGTCTCAATTTGAATCTGGCCCAAATAGTCACAGATTCTTTTGTTTTCCTGTTTTGTTACAAATAAAGCTTAATAGGTTTTCTTGCTGCTAGGTTATGTGTGTAAATAAATTACACTATCTATGAATTTCATTGAAGATTACTAAAAGGGGGTTGGTATCTAATAGGATTGAGAACCACAGTTCTAATCCAGTGGTCATGAATCTTGTCTTCCCTTCCAAACATTCAATACCTTTGGCAGTTAGAGAGCCCCTGGTTGGGTAGACTAACAAAGAAGTAATTTGGAGTTTTAGGAAAAAACATATGCTTATTAAAATAGGAGAACAAATTAAGAGAAGAACTTGTTAAGTCTTTCCTCTGTTGTAGCCATTTTGTGGCAAAGAGCAACAAGTGTGGAATAAAGGGCAAAATACCATCGAACCAATGTACCACCTTACAACTACTCTCCTCAATTTCATCACACGAGGGACACAGGGGAGTCTGTATGGTTTGAACTACCATCATTTGAATTTTATGCAACCTAAATCAATTGCAACTATGACAAAACTGAATTTAGTATCTTCCCTTCAAACGTGATTATTATTTTATGTTCACACCTCCATTTACCCAGGTGTTAATGCCAATAACCTTAGAGTTTCCTTTGTCACTACCCTTCCCCCAACTGATTAGAAAATCAGCCCTAAATATGTCACATCAACTGCCCTCATAAGTACTATTGATTTGACCTCATAAATGCGATGAAATCCATCTATCTTTCTCATTTTCCACTTTTACCATGATAAGCCAAGTGATCGTCACATTCTGCTACGACCTCCTACTTGGCCTTACTGAGTTTTCATCATCCTCTGCCATATTTTCTACCCAGAATAGACTTACCATATTAAAGTACAAATTTGATCATATTAATTTTCTCAGGAAAAGTTAGATTCCCCTTACTCCCCCTCAAAAAAAAATCTAAGCCCTCATCCTGGTATATCTGGTTTATCACATCAATTCCATGATCTATGCATGAGCCATTGTGTTTCCTTTGCCGGAAAACTTGTCTGTTTTCTTCCCTACATAAAACATACTCCCACCACCCCACACAGAAACTCACTATTCACTTCCTTGGAAAAACCTTTTTTAGACTGTATATTTGGTCAGCTGGCAGTTATTCACTCTTAGGAAACAACGGTTTTCCTTCAGAATTTAGTTTTTGTAATTCATAGTTTAGCACGATTTCCTCCACTAAACTAAGCCACATGAGGGAAGTTGATGGGACATATGTATTAATATATTCCTGGTTCCCTGCAGAACCCTTGTCCCTGATGAAGAATTCAACTGATATTGGGAGAGTGGAAGAATGAACACTTAAATCCCCTCTGCTCTGATTCTAGAGATAACAAATAATTTCCTAGGATAAAATTTGGCCGTCTCCCTGCGTCTTGCTCATGGAAGACAGAAACTAGGCATATCAAACAATGAATCTGATCCTCTTAAAATATTTTTCCAATGTAAATTAATATTCTGACTTTACACATCAGTCATATTTTGTGAGGAACATGAGAGAGAAGCACTCTTGATATGCTGATAAAAATCAGGATTCATTACAAAGCTCGGGGGCTTTTCCCTGGAAGGCAGTTACTTGGTGTGACTTCTCTAAAGAACTATTAACCAAAAGTAAATTGAAACCTTAAACTCTCACTGTGATAAGGACAAAAATAACAAAGTATAAACAGACACAAGCTTTCAGCTACCTCTACCTTCTTAGAAGGGCTCTTTTGCTCAGCTGGGCTCCAGGACTCGGTGCTATTGATTTAGGGATGTAATGTTCAGAGAAATTAGAAGAGGCCTTGAGAAGTGAAACTGATCTACATAAGAATGAATCACATGCCCCAGAAAAAGAAAAGTTTAGGATGTGGGAGAAGGGAACCAAACCTGGAATGAGAAAGTCCTGGAGCTAGAGCTGGAATTTTGTAAGAGACTAAGAAGAAATCAGTCAGGCACGGCCATGACTGATCAATCTGCCTCTGGGGCGAATGAGATGCTGGAAGAAGATTTTTTAGAAGGTTGAATGAGGTGTATGGTGAATAATCCCACCTCCAAAGCATGCCCAAAGCATGCAATAAAAACTCACAAAGGATGCCTGAACTTGGTTTTATATTTTATTTTAAGGAAGAATCCTGTTGAGATGGCCCTTAGGGAAGAGGTATTGGACCCCAGATTTGGGTTACAAATGTGACCAATAAATTTATTTCAAGTGCCTTGTGTTAATGAGAAACTTCTAGCAAACTGCTTTTAATCAGGGTGCCTTTCACTGAGTTGAGTCAAAGGAGAAATTATGATTATGCAAATTACAATTCTTAACATTGCTTTTGGAATTTCTTCAGGTAGCCACAATAAACTCTTTTTTAAAAGGCCGTGTGAAATCTGTACTTAAAAAAAATAACAATTCCCTCAGAAATGTAAGTAAAGACCTACACAGAAGCACTTTGCCATGACAAATACCACTGACAATAACTCTGAACTTCAGAAAATACCCTAGGATATTTAATGAAAACTACATCTGTGATTTAAAATTGAGTATGTCTTTCTTGAAATAATTATCTTGTTATGTAATACCTTTCAAAGAGGAAGAGCAACATTTTATGACACATTATCAAACATGAATGAAAATATTGATGTTTCATTTTTGAAGACTTGCGCAAAGTCTTATATATAACTAGAAAAATTACTCAGTACTGCTCACCCTGCTCATGGGAGTAACTGCCAGCCCTCAGCTTACAAACTCACCCTTCTTAGGTGGCTGAGAGGTTTTCCATAAGTTAGAAAGGTAGTCAACACTGTCGTACACCTTGTAATGCATCGCAGCATACCCTAAGACCAAAGAATGACTCATACTTTCTGAGTAACTCATTGACTAATCACAGATTTGCATTTCTAAAAGTAGATTTGATGAAAATTTCCAGCTACAGGGAAATTGTAAACATTGTCACATCTGGAATCTATTTTAGAAGAGGGATGGTTTTATGAAACTGTACGTTATATGTCTTTGATTTTAAAAAGTGTAAAAGAAGACATGTATTGGGAGACATGGAATTAATAAAACACAGTTTTTATCTCACGGGGCATAAAATCTAACAGAAATTAGAAAAACCTTGATAAAATGTGTAGACATATAGTCGAGACAGTACAGCAAATGACTCATGGGGACTAGGCTCATTGATGGCAATAAAAACATTGGAAGCTCTTTAAAAGCTCAGAATTTGGCATTTATATTCCCCAAGACATTGAAGACAGCCTGGCACATACTAGATGTTCAATAAATACTTTGGAATCAATGACAGATATATGACATATACATACATGTGTTAATATGAGTGTGCCTATGAAATTATTTGTAATTATGGACTCCAAAAGGCTAGAATGGCTTGAATAGCATGGTAGCCTGGGCACTTTAAAACCTCCTTATTCCCTGGAAAATTCTAGGAGTGGTCCAAAAAGAGAATTGGCACTTTACATAGTTTGGGTTTCTAAGAAATAGTTTATTTGAATAAAATGTTTTCTAGCTAAAAGAGAGTTTGTAATTCTTTTACAGAGTTTGCAGTCAGAGCTCAGTGTTCAAATGCTAGCCCTACTGCCTACTAGATGGGCAACATGGCTCAACTTCTCCAATCCTGTGTTTCATTATCTGCAAAATGGATATGATAATGTTTAACCTATAGGTTATAATAAGAAGCAAATATGAATCACATGGTAGCACATTATATGTTTTCTAGTTTGCATTTGATGGATATCAGTTCCCTTCCATTTCACTAGCAGCTTTTAAGAGCACTCTAATTGCAGATTGAGTCTAAATATCTAGTCTTGACCATCTTCTAGTGGTGTGGCTGTGGGAAAATTATTTAAATTGTCTTACCCTAAGTTTTCTCATTTGTAAAATGGGGATAAAAATGCTACCCACTCACAGGGTACTACAAAAACATACAGATTGGACCTACAAATATCCTAATTTTATTTGAACCCTGTCAAGGGGGATCTTTAAATACTTGTTGTATCTCGGGATTTATAATTTCTGTATCTCCTGTTTGCATTATTAATTTCTTATTTCTTATCACTCTGGTATAATTTATATAAATGAGGTGAATATAAAAAATAGCAACTTGTTGGAGGAGCATCAGTTCTTCAGAAGTTCTGAATTGCCTGAGTATAACCAGAGAAAACCCAGGTAAGAGCAAAAACATCAGGAATCTCTTCCTCTTCACATAGAACAGGACTTATATTATTAACATTGGAATAGCAAATTAAAGAGAAAATTACTTTCCAGTGTTTCCATGAACAAAGAAACAATTAAAGAGATATTAGTGTATAAAACTTTCTTAATTGGGTAGCTCTTCAAGTTCAACTTGTTTTAAGGTCAAGACAGCAACCTCCTCTGCAGCTTGCTCTCCACTGTGGGGTAAGAATCACACTTACACACACACACATATATATATATCTATCTAAAAATTAACAGTTACTGCATGCTGTGAAATTAACTTCCCTAGGTCACCTTGCAACTCTAACTCCCATCACATTCAGTCTTGATGAACTTAAATCTTTTTTTTCTTCTTAAATAAATTGCAGGCATGACCAGTGCATGTAAATATGCCAAGGGATTTTTTTTTTTTTTTGCGGTACCAGGGATTGAACCCAGGGGCGTTCTACCTCCGTGCCACACCCTGGCCCTATTTTTTATACTTTATTTTGAAACCGGGTCTTACGAAGTTGCGGAGGGCCTCACTAAGTAGAGAGAGAGAGAGAGACAGGGAGAGAGAGAGAGAGAGAGAGCTGAGGCTGGCTGCGAACCCGGATCCTCCGGTCTCCGCCTCCCAAAGTTCTGGGATTACAAGCGTGCGCCACCACGCCCGGCTAAGGGTTTTTATTATTATGAATGCATAAGCACAGGTGCATTGCTAGATACTGTGCCATATCAAGTACTATATATACCCTTTAATAAAGTTGTAGAGCAACAATATTATTCCACTGATACCAACAACATCAACCAAAAAAAAAAATCCCACAACAAAACAAAACAATAACAACAACAAAAATTGGCTACCCTTAAGGGAATTAAGTAGAACAAATCAAATAGGAAGAAGCTGCCAAGAGAAAATTTTCAAATTAGTAACATGAGAGGCCATCAGTTAGAACTGTTCAATGATGAAATGAGCCATGTTTAAGAGTAGTTAGATCATCAAATTCTAGGGATATTGTAGAGGCAAGTGAATTATCAATGGGCCAGCAATGTAGCAGAAGGAAATTCATGTAACCCTGAGAGTTGGGCGCCCCCCCCCACGGTACAGGATTCTGTAAATCCCAAGTAAAAGTAATAAAGAATCAATCATTTTTTGAAAAAAGATACAAATACAAAATTTACATTTAAAGTAAATCTCACAAAATATCCTGAGGAGCAATTTGACTATAAGAATGTCATATCAGCCGGGTGTGGTGGCGCACACTTGTAATCCCAGTACTTTGGGAGGCAGAGACTGGAGGATCCGGGTTCGTGGCCAGCCTCAGCTCTCTCTCTCTCTCTCTCTCCCTGTCTCTCTCTCTCTCTCTCTCTCTACTTAGTGAGGCCCTCCGCAACTTCGTAAGACCCGGTTTCAAAATAAAGTATAAAAAATAGGGCCGGGGGTGTAGCGCAGAGAAAAAAAAAAAGAATGCCATATCATAATCAGTTTCAGAAAATATCTATGGGGAAACAAATTCCAATTTTATGTTTCCTCATATTTTTTTGATCAATTTAGAATATTCTCAGCAAAATAATTTACTAATCAGATTCAGAGACATTAAATTATTGCTCATTATGGAACTGATTTTAATTGTATACCATAAATAAACACTTTAGTGCAACATAGTATGATATTTAAAGTTCAAAAGAAGAGTAGTCCAGATCAAACAAAGGGAAATAAATTATTTATGATTTTTTTTAGTAGGTTGTTTCGCTATTAGTAACCTGCTTTCGAGAAATAATGCCATGTCACAACCCACCACAGACTCTTTATCACAGGTGATCCTTGGTATGTCCCTTACAGGGGTCCTTAGAGTCCCGGTTCATTTCTTACTCCAAAATAACTCCATATTACCACTGAACAAAGAGAACTGAAAAAGCCCTTCTGAGCATAGAAAGCAACTTACATATCGATCATTCTCCTTTAAATAGTGCTTCAAATTTTCTCTTCTAATTACAACATTTATTCTACACAAAACTACTTGCCCCTAATTATTCCTAGCCATTTTCCACTGGAGAGTTTTATTTGTGTTTTGCTTATTTGGCAGTATTGTCACAACAATAATGACAAGGGGCTACTTGTCATTGTGAATGGTGTAACACTCTGATTAATATGGCTTTGTGAAATTTACTAGTGCCCTGGTTCTGAAGCAGTATACCCAGGGCTTATTTTTTATTTACTTTCTTGCTTGTTTACTGAATTATTCATTTTATATCGGGGGGGGGGCACAGGCAGACCAGTATAGTACTGGTTCAACCAGGGACATGGTAAATTGTAAATGTATACTATAAAAACAAGACAAGTAAATGCATAACTTGAATTTGTAAGACAATATTAAGAAACAATTTTTTTTCATTTTACAAAAGCCTTGCAAACTAACCCTCAATAGCAACTGATTTTCCATAATTTTGAAGTATAGCAAGTTTTATTAAAGTTGGAATTGGAGACTGATGTATATTTCAGATCAGTGCCATTGGGTGACTAGAGAAGATATTGGGTGGGTTAGGATATGTAGGTGAAATGAAGTTATAGGGCTAGCCTTCCCATGGTGGACATTAGTCATAAATGTAGCTGCCTACTGTCTCAAATTACTTTGGTATTTTAATAAAGTTTCAAAATATGAGTACTACAATTTTAATTAAGAATTCCAAATTGAAATTCCCCTTCTCCTTTGTCCTTGAGAATGCTGGCATGTGGACTAAGCTCCAGAAATTAAACATAAAAATCAAGAGATACTTGCATTCAAGTGGGGGTCATGTGAATAAGAATCTCCTGCTCTGATTGAAGTTTGGGGGCTCTGCAGTAGCATTTGAATACTCCTGGAGTCAGAAACAGAGACAATTAGAATCCACATGATGTAAGACTGGGTTCTTGGCTTAGAGGTAACCTCACTGAGATGCTGTGTGATTCCTCCAACTCATTATGTGACAGCCACTGGGCAAATGTGCTTAAAAGCCAGCCTGTGACCTGCTTCTAAGCAAATCTCCTGAAGTCCTAGCCTCAAGCCTAGTTTTCCAGAACTCCCACCAATCCTGCTATCTGCCAAATGTCTTACAATTAACAACTTTAATATTTAGAGTCTGTATCTTTTGATTGCAATTAAGAATCACTGTGACTGACTGGGTACAGGATGGATGAAGAGAGAAAAATTATCAAGGAAGACTCCAGAATTTGGAGCTCATATTACTACATAAAATTGACTTGCTAAGAAAGATGCCCATTTTGGTGGGGAGAGGTACCCTTCCAGCAGAAGTTCTAAGGGACTTATGGTACCCCAAATTTGGTCAGAGACCATTGTGAGTTTGCAGTTCAGCTCTTCTACTTATTCAATTCCTTAAACTGTAATACAGAGCACATTTGTAGCATTGGATATAATCTATGTAAAGTGCACAGCACAGGTCTCAATACAAGTTGTTATGTAGATGAGAAAGGGGCAACAGCAAACTTCTGGGTGAATCTTCTGATTTGTGAACCTAGCCCTGGAGAAAGGCATGTTGTAAGTACTCAATAGATTAAATGGAATCCTAGCCAAATAAAATGTGTTCCATACCTAGGATTCTAGTCCTAGGTATAGTCTGTGTTATGGTTTGGATCTGGAATAACTCCCTACAAGCTCTTGAGTCGAAAGCATGTTCCCCAGAGCAGCAATATTCAGAGGTGGGGCATGGATAGAGGAAGTAGGTCACTGGGGGCATGGCCTTGAGGACTATGTCTGTCCCTGGCCCCTTTCTGCTTCTCTCTCTCTCTTTTCTTCCAGACAACCATGAGTTGAGCAGCTTTCCTCTGTCATGCCCTGCTGCTATGATATTTCTGCCTTGTAACTGGCCAAGCATGGACTGAACCTTTGAAACCATGAGCCAAATAAACCTTTCCTCCTCTAAGTGGTTTCTGTCAGGTATTTTGGTCACAGCAACAAAAATCTGACTAATGCAATCTGTAAATATGACAAACCCAGGGGAAGTCTCTGAACGGTTTCTTCCTGGACAATGTGAGTACCGCGAGGTTAATCTCAGGTATGTGGATCCTAAGGCTTAGACAGCTAATCTAAAGTGTGGGTGTTATGTTGCTCTTCCCTGTCAGGCTGTGTTAGGATTGCCTGAAGAACAGTCTATAGATGAAGGCAATGTCAGAACTCTTTACACATCTTATGTTAACTTACACATATATACATATATACCATACACACAACACAAACACACACCACAATCCTTTTTCTTCATAATTTTCTACCATAGACCTGGAACCTATAAACAAGTTGGTTTTAAATAAATATTTGTAGGTTTGGATAAATGTTTAAATTGAATACCTTTTGAGAACCTGCTGGAACATGGTTTTCTTGTTATTTTGAACTCCAGAAAAATGTTGAAAGTCAATAAAGCAGTAATAGTTCCTGGTGGTTTAACTGCCCAGGCATTGTGTGATGACTTGATCTGTCCTACAGAGACACTTCTGAACGCTAAGTGGACAACTGGCTGGGTAAAATAACCCACGTTGTAAAATGATGTCTATGGCAATAAAGCTGCAAAATGGCCTAGGAGGAATGGATGCCAGTGGGACACTCAACGGGGTCTTGCACAGTGAACTGAAATGGAACAACAAGGCAAGGGATAGAGAAAAAGGTGCATTCAAGACAACCTCAAGATCAACCACTGCTTCAAACAGCACAATCTCTGCAAAAGCCATGCCATTCAACAGCACACCCTGGCACAAAGATACCAAATGGTGAGTTCTTTTCTCAGAAGTGGTTTTGGCCACAGGGCCTAAGAGGCAAAGCTGCAGACACTAACCTTCTTCAAACAGAAGCTAGAGTTGTTAATTCCAATCACAGCCAAGCAACACAAATCATAAGAGGACTAAAATTTTCAGATGTGGTTTCTCTATATTTTGTCTGCTCGGAGAGTAGACAAGAGGGATGTGTGTCCTTGCCTAGTCTAGAATCAAGGTCATCCAACTGGCAAAAAGTAGTTTTAGAGCAAAGAAAGATGTATTAGATCAAAACTAAATGGGAAGAGATCCTAACTAATAAGAGAGATAGGAAAGGATAGGTTAGAGGGAAGCTTTGAAGCCCAGAATCACAGAGAAACTAGGAACAGACAGGAAAGGGAAGCATGAGTGATGAGGGGAGGAAGGAGAAACTTTAACATTCATCAATTTAATTATATATTTTTAAAAATTCAGCAGTGCAGTGTTTTATTCCTCAAATATTCATTGAATACTTACTGCAGAGAGCCAGGCACCTCACCAAGGTTTGTGGCTACAAAGAAAGATAAAATGAAGCAATTGTCCTTCACAAACTCACAGCCCAGTGTGTAAACATCCAAGCACACAAACCATGGCCTTCACAGTAATTATGGACAAAAGAAAGAAATGCCTTTTGAGAAGAGCAGCATTTCCTAATGGAAAGCAGGCTGGCTATCATTGAGCTAATAGCTCTCTAGGAGCATCTTCCTGAGTAAGAGGAGATAGTAGCATGAGATGTAGCTGGTGGCTTTACCTGGCTCAGAACACCCCACAAACACATTCTGTTTGTCTCCCAAATATATGAAGATGTAGGGAAAATGAAATACTTGCACACAGTTGGTGGGAATGTAAATTATTATATAGTCATTATGGAAAAATGTATGGAGCGTCTTCCAAAAACTAAAACTAGAGTTACCATATGATCCATTAATTCTACTCCTGGGAATATATCATAAGAACTTGATTTCAGCATGTTTAAGAGATATATGCACTCCCAAGCTCACTGCATAATTCACAATAGCAAGATATGGACTCAATCTAAGGGTCCATCAGTGGGTGAATGGATAAAGAAAAGGTGATGTATAGACACAATGGGATACTATTCAGCCTTAAAGGAGAAGTAAATATTATCATTCTTGACAACATAGATAAATCTGAGAGGCATTAACCAGACACAGGAAGGCAAAAATAATTTATGTTCTCATGTTCATAATCTGGAAAAGTTGAACTCATGGAAACAGAGTAGAGGAGTGGTTAATGGGGACTGGAGTAGTGGTGGGAAATGGAGAAAAGTGGTTTAAAGGGTAGAAAGTGGCAGTGACACAGGAGGGATAAGTGATGAACCTTTATGGTGATGGATATGTTAATCAGCTTGATTTGATCATTCAATACTGCATACCTACCTGTGTCATAACATCACTGTGCATCCTCTAATTACATGGGATTATAATTTGTCATAAAATAAAATTAACTTAATAATAAAACACTGTCCTCAAATAAATGTAAATACAATGAGGAAAATGTTACTCTGCTCATTCTAGAAGCAGGTTGACTCATTTATTCATATATGTCATGCCTTGCTCCTAAAATATCAGTTATGTTACCTGACTTTTAAGAAAGAAAGAAAAGCAAAATTATGGAATTTAAAACTATGATCTTTAAAGAACAATTTCTATCCAAGTGTAACAAAAATAATCTTGACCAACTGTAATAATTACTAGAATTTCTTTTTTTTTTTTTTTGCGGTACCGGGGATTGAAGGCAGGGGCGTTCTACCTCCGCGTCATACACCCCCGGCCCTATTTTTTTGTATACTTTATTTTGAAACCGGGTCTCACGAAGTTGCAGAGGGTCTCACTAAGTAGAGAGAGAGAGAGATACTGAGAGAGAGAGAGAGAGAGAGAGAGAGAGAGAGACAGGGAGAGAGAGTGAG
>PVJS01003934.1:0-25974 GCA_004027185.1 Glis glis | reverse complement strand
TTAGAATTTCTTAATACATTAGTCTGTATTTTACTTAATTTTATACTACTCTGTGAGATCATGGACAACTGCTGTAAAATATAAACTAAAGAGGAAAGAAATTTTTATTCCAAATTCTCCTCCCACTGTGACAAGTGACGTTATAAAAAATAAAATTCCAAGCACACAGGATTGAATTCTTAATGATAAATATGAACATAAAGAAGTACTAGTCATATTAATGTGAAATTGGAAAAGCTGGGACATTTGTAAACATGATAGTAAGCCAACTGCCATATCTCAGTGTAGTTCACATATAATGACCTTTAAATTTTTATATAAGCTGTTTCTGCTTTGTTTTCAGTTAAAACAAATCAGATCATGGTTAGCCTTCTGCTTGTATATGCTTCTTTTAGAGAGGGAAAACTAAGAAATGAAAAAATCATTTTAAATAGAATTACTTAATTTGCTTATCTCTTTAAGTAGTTCCATTGTAAGATGTAAGATTGCTTACTTTGGCCTTGCAGTCTTCCAGTGTTGCGTGATTTAGATGATTCTTTGCTGAGCTAGGTGGAAAGGTATCGATGTCAGGATTGATAAATATATGTACTCTATTTGCTTTTCAGAGTGCAAGGAGGATGTATCTGATATTCTGAGTGAGTGGAGCAATGCTTATCTGCATTGCTGAAGGTCTGCAAAAGTCCCATAAATTGTAAGAAGCTGACAGGACTAATATTTCATACCAATATGAATACAATTTGTTAATAGTATAAACTTATTGACAGTAAATATCTTCTGTATCTTTCTGTGAGAGGATTTTCCTTGAATTTCCACTTTGAAATACCCATAGAAGTAAACCTTTAAAATATACCCTTTTTATAGATATTTTTAATACCAAGACTTGCAACTATCGATATTATGATCCACTTTGAATGTAGAGTAATTTAATTCTTTACTTCTGTGATGCCTACCAAAGGGTTTGTGACTAAAAAGTATATTACTTATATTGAAAATAAGATCTGTATAATTATATTGTGACTTTTGATTCAAATTCCAAACAGCAGAAAGTGCTAGAAGTCTAACGGGTTCTGCCTGTCCACTTATTATACATACTGATTACAAACCAGTCGAAACATCTGCTTCATCAGATTTTCTCATCCAGACCATTTCGTTTTTCTATAATACACTGATACACCAAAGGAAGCCCAAGCAAAGCACAACGTGACTCAACAAAATATTACCCAGGCATGCAGAGGAGACAAAATATGAATCTGTACCACCTCGGCTGCCTGGATCCCACCATACCACAGCTAGGAGTAATTGGCATAGGAAGCCTAGGTCAAACGTTTAGCTCAGAGACTCTTGGCTTATCCATCATCATTTGGAAATAAAGATCTACTTCAGTGATTTCTCCAGATAATAGAATCTTGTTCCTTTCAACACCAAAGCTTCTGGTTTATTTCATTTTCATTTTCTGTGCAATGTGTTAAATGTGCCTCTGTTGTCTCAGAAAATAAAAAACATGGGCATCAATTTGGCCCCGTGCTGCAGTGTGCCAGTGTTCTCAGAGACAATTAGTGTGTCGCCCTGGCTGTTCTCACCCTAAGTGACCTGAGTTCTCTATGCTTTATATGTATATATGACACATATAAAATGATATTCTATCCTCACTCACTGACAAGGTATTCTATTTCTTTTCTTTCCTTTTTGTTTGCAGTACTGGGGATTGAACCCAGGGGCATTCTACCTCTGAGCTACACCCCCAGCCCTATTTTTTTTATTCTTTTTTGAAACAGGGTCTCACTAAGTTGCAGAAGGCCTCACTAAGTAGCTACGGCTGGCCGCGAACCTGCGATCCTCCTGTCTCAGCCTCTCATGTACTGGGATTACAAGCGTGTACCACCATGCCCAGCTGGTATTCTATTTCTTTATTATTATTATAATATTTTGCTGTTGAATTTGCCTTCCTATAATAGACTCCATTTTTTTCATTTTTAATTTTCTAGGTGATGGTTTTCTGAGTAAAAGTTTAGAGGGTTGGTCCTCCTGCAAGTAAGGTGCATCAACGTGTGTGTGTGTGTGTGTGTGTGTGTGTGTGTGCAAGTTTGTGCTTGTGTATTCATACCTGTGTGTTCATATTTCATTTAACTTATCAGTTTAGTATTAGTGACAATATTTTTCTTGGCTGTCTGATCATAATGAAAATGATATTATCTATCAGCATCTGATTCTTACTAAGGGCCATGCTCTGTTAATTGCCTTACATGTATAACTTAATAAAATCCTCCTCATTACAATTTTATAAGGTATGAGCTACTGTTGTCTTCTATATTATACATACAGCACGACTTGGGGGAAATACATTAAGTGAATTTCCAAGGATCCAGGGAATAAGTGTTAAGAGATAGACATTAACAATCCAAGCTGCCTGACACCAAAGACTACTTCCAGCATCTTTCAAATAATGAGTATTTATTAGTTTTGAATAGTAACTTCAAGATAAATAAAATGTATCTATGCAATAGTTTGCTTTACATCAGATTCACATTGGTATTTTCAAGGAAATTTCACCAATAAAAAACTTCTATAGTTTCCTTGGATATATTCTTAAGAGTGATATATGTATCTTATTGAGAACATTGTAAAGAAAATGGAAAATCTTTCATCATTCTGAATTAATGCATCTATATGTACAGTTAATGACACTTTCAAGGACAATTTTAATTCATTCTTTATATAATAAACAGAATGGTATAACAGGATTATAGGTACTGAAAACACAATACTGATATCATGTTATAGAAAATGAATAAAAAGATAAACTACTAAATACTTCCTGTGTGCTAAAGTGCTAAGGGGGTGCATGCCTACTAACCTCATTTATGTCTCAAGCAATAATTGTTTCGATTTTAAAGTCAATTTTAAAGTGTATGTGTGTATACTTAAGCACATTACAAGTAGGGCAGTTACGTGGAGACACTGTACAGCTTATATACTATTGGTGAGAACGTAAAATTGTGTAGTATCTGTGGAAAACAGTAGAGACTCCCCAAAATTAAAAAAAGAATATATTAATAATTTTTATTTCTGGAACTATAATAAAAAACTTAAAATAAGTATATTAAAGAGATATTTACACTCCCATATTCACTGCAAGAGAGCCAAGATATGAAAACAACCTAACTGCTCGATGGATAAATAAAGAAAACAGGGTATATACATACAGTTAGTATTTATTATTCTTTTTTGTGTGTGTGCTACGGGGATTAAACTCAGAGGCATTCTATTTCTGAACTACACCCCCTGCTTGTTTTTTTTTTATTTTTATTCTGAAAGAGGGTTTCACTAAGTTGTGAAGGGTCTTGCTAAGTTGCTGAGGCTGGCCACAAAACTGGATCCTCCTGTCTTAGCCTCCCAAGTATTGGGATTACAAGCCTTTGCCACCATTCCCAGCTAGTATTTATTATTCTTGAATAGTGACTAGGCCTTTAAAAAGAAAGAAAACCTGCCATATGTAATAGCATGACATTATGCTAGAGGACATTATGCTAAATGAAATAAACCAGTCACAGAAGGACAAATACTGCATAAGTCCACTTACATGAGGTATCTCAAATAGTCCTAGTGTTAGAAAGAGGCTGGTGGTTGCCAGAAGATAGGGAAGATGAATGTGGGGTTCCTGTTCAATGAGTATCGAGTTTCAGTGGTGCTAAATGAACAAATTCTAGAGATTTGTTGTACATCTTTCTTCTTAGAGTTAATAACACTGTACTTTACATGTAAACATTGTCAATCAGGTGGATTTCATGTTAAGTGTACCTGAAAAATACCAGTTGAGTGTAGAATAGGCAAGGCTTAGCAGAGACATGAGAACTGACCTAAAGCAAAGGAGTCAGTAGCTTCATACAAGGAGCAGTTGTCTTGTGCAGGACCAGGAAGAGTCCAAGGTAGATTTCAGCTCCATACAACTTTCCATGTCACATCCCTGTGCTGATGGAGGATTTTTTTTCTAGTCCATCTCTGGGTTACAGTCTTTGCTGGTTCCAATCCATACACTAAGTTGCAATTTTGTTCATGTGGACAAAAAGGAAATCACAAGTCCCTGACCAAATGTTTCACCCCATGCCTCCTTAGCTCTGCTTAGCCCTAGTGCCAGCCTGTGTTTAACCCATCCCAGATTTGGTGCCTTTTAGTATTTGGTTTTGAGGATAGCTCCTAATTTTTATGTGCGTGTACTTATTTATGCCTTTATAAAAGAGGTTTGTAGAGGATTAGTAAGTGTGATTGCATTAAATTAAAGAGCTTCTGTGCAGCAAAAGCTTCTGTGCAGCAAAGGAAACCATCAAGAACATTAATAGATGACATAATGGGAGAAGATCTTTGCCAGCTACTCCTCTGAGAGAGGACTAATATCTAGAATATACAAAGAACTTAAGAAATTTACCGCTCAGAAAAAAAAACAACCCAATCAAAAAATGAGCAAATGAACTACATAAACACTTTACAAATGAAGAAATACAAATGGCCAATAAATATGTGAAAAAATGTTCAACATCATTAGCAATCAGGAAGATGCAAATCAAAACTACACTGAGATTCCATCTAACCCCAGTTAGAATAAACAACAATAAATGCTGGCAAGGATGTGGGTAAATAGGAACTCTTCTACACTGTTGGTGGCATTGCAATTTAGTATAGCCACTATGGTGATCAGTGTGGAGATTCCTCAGAAAACTGTGAATGAATCCACCATATGATCCAGCTATACCACTCCTGGGTAAATTTCTAAAGGGACTGAAATTAGAATATTATAGTGATATATGCATATCCACGTTTATAGCAGCACAATTTACAATAGCCACATTATGGAACCAACCTAGGTGTCCATCAATGGATGAATGAATTACAAAATTATGGGATATACACACAATGGAATTATACTCATCAATAAAGAAGAACAAAATGATGCCATCTGTAGAAAAATGGATGGACCTGGAAAACATTATGTTAAGTGAGGTTAGCCAGTCACAGAAAGTGAAAGGTCATATGATTTCTCTCACATGAGGAAGATTAGGAGTAGTCAGGATACAAGAGAGACTTTAGATAATGGAGGAGAAATCCCAGAGGACTGAGGGAGGTGATCCAGGGGAGGGTGGTGGTGGGAGGGAAAATTAAAAAAATAAACACTTTCATTGCCATTATGTACATATGTGAGGGTACCAATGCGAATTTCAATATCCTGTATGGGGAAGGGGTGGGAGGGGGGAGGCAACTGGTGGGAAACTCACCAGGTGCTTTGTGCGTGTATGACACTATCATTCGGAACTACATTATGATGTGAGACTACAATGCACCAATAAAAGTATATAAAAAGGTTTGTTACATTTTTAGAATTTCTATGCATTTGTTTTCGGAGAAATTTCTGGTTATTGATTTTGACATATTGCCAGAATCATCAAAATGAAATTCCTTGGAAAATAACAATGGAAAATGAAATTCCTTGGAAAACAGCAAAGCATAAGATGTTATAATAATTTCTATTAAAGAGATTCTTAATTATTATCTCTGAAATTTTGCATGAAGATATAGGGGACCAGCATTCAGGCAATGTATTAGCAGTGAGAATGTTTTATTCATGAAATTATATAGAATACCAAATCTTAAATCAAAGAGTGCTGGCAACAACTGTAGTAATTTAGCTATACTGGTTGAACGGTAAGTTCCATTTCCACTCAAAATTTATAGTATTCTTCTTGTTTTAATAGAATTTTAACATATAATGCTCCCTTAAGGAATGGGATAGGTTAATATTGTTAATAATACTTCATCAGTTTCAAGGGCTTTTTAAATTTCCAGTACCTTAGCCAATTTCTGTTTTTTAGATTTGTTAAAATATGTTTACTGATTAATTTGTCTTAACATCTTCAGTTCTCTTTGGATAATTCTTATTCTATATTTTTTCTATGTTACTAATGCAGTTAAAGTAATATATTTCTATTGCCTAGTGAAAACAGTACTATATATAAAGCACAGATGCTGTTAACAGTAATACTGTTATTATTCTCCCAAGTCACTGCATATTTGATTCATTTTAGTGTTGTTAGAAAATTAAAAGGGCATTACTTTTCTTATGATATTTCCCATTGTAGTCACGATAAAAATACGTCTAATAATGCCAGCTCATTCAAGGAAGATAGCTTCAGAAATGAACGTGTGCTTTTTTTTCCTATTAAAATGACAATTTTTTAAAGGGATACTGAATGTTATATATTCTGATATGTTTAAAGGAATATTTTAACAGATAATATTAATAGTATCTGCACTGATACCACTGTGACAAACACTCAACTCTAATTTCCCTAGCCTAAAAATGGGAATAGTGTATAAATTCCTGTTTCACAGGATTGTAATCAAGATTTATGTTGTACAATCATTCATTAACTTCATAGAAGAGTTTGAGAGTATTCCATCTCTTTCTATTTCATGGTATAATTTGAGGAGCATTGGTCTCAGTTCTTTTTTATAAAAATCATGTATAATTCAGCTGGGAATCCATCTGGTCCTGGGCTTATCTTTGTTAGAAGGATTTTCATTGCTGCTTCAATCTCTTTGCTTGTTACTGGTCATTTAGGTTTTCTATAACCTCTTGGCTCAATTTGAGTAGGTTGCGTATGTCTAGAAATTTGTTGATTTCTTCTACATTTTCTAATTTATTGGAATACAAATTTTCAAAATAGTTCCTAATGATGCTCTGGATTTCCACACTGTCTGTGGTGATATCTCCTTTTCACCTATTATTTTAGCAATTTGTGTCAGTTCTCTCTTTGTTTTGGTTAGGTTGGCTAAGGGTTTATAAATCTTGTTTATCTTCTCAGAAAACAGCATTTTATTTTATCAATACTTGGTATTATTTTTTTAATTTCCTAATTCTCTATTTCATTAATTCTGCTATGATTTTAATGATTTCCTGCATTGTGGTTAGTTTGTTCCTGTTTTTCTAGGAATTTGAGATGCACCATTAGGTTGTTTATTACCTACCTAAAAATGGGCAATTGAACTGAATAGGCACTTCTTAAAAGAAGAAACACAAATGGCCAACAAATATATTTTAAAAATGTTCAACAACATTAGCAATCAGAGAAAGGCAAATTAAAACTACACTGAGATTCCATCTAACTCCTGTTAAAATAGCCATCATGAAGAATACAAACAATAATAAATGCTAGAGAGGATGTGGGGAAATAGAAACTCTTATACACTGTTGGTGGGATGGGATTGCAAATTAGTCCAACCACCCTGAAGATCATTATGGAGGTTCCTCAAAGACTAGGAATGGAACCACCATATCTTCCAAAAATACCATTTCTCATTCCAAAAGAATTAAAGTCAGAATACTATAGTGACACATGCATACCCATGTTTATAACAGCATAGTTCACAATAGTCAAATTATGGAACCAACCTAGGTGTCTGTCAACAGATGAATGGATAAAGAAAATGTGGTATATATACACAATAGAATTTTACTCAGCCATAAAGAAGATCAAAATTATATAATTTCCAGGAAAATAAATGGAACTACAGAATATTATGCCAAGTGAGATTATCTAGTCTCAGAAAGTAAAAGGTTGTATATTTTCTCTAGAAGCTAGAGAGAATATAGGAAACAAAGGGGACTTTAGATAAATGAGGAAAGAGACAAGAAGAACAGTGGAAGGGGATAGGGAGAGGAAGATGGTGAGGAGAAAAATGAGGATTTAGGAAGAAAAGAGTTCAAAAGTATGATGTCCTTATATGAAGGTATCACTACCAACCTCACTAATTTGTATGGGGAGGGAAGAGGCGGAGTGGGATGAGATACAGAATGAATATTTATTCATTAAAGTTTTATAAAAGGTGGAAGCATTTAAGGTACCTTCTGTTCTCTAAAAAATAATTCATTTTAAAATAACAGTAACAAATACAACATTTCATATTAAGAGACTCTAAAGAAAAACCTCTAATTCTTAGTGCACTCTGTCTACTTCAACCATCTTATAGCTTCATTTTTTCTTTTGAGCTTGTTTGAGTTGTAATAATTATTCAGTGGATAGTATATATGACTGTACCCAGCATAATACTTGGAATTTGTTAAGCACCAGTGAATGCTACCCTTTCTTTATATTATCTTCCTTTTAAAGGAAAAGCTGATGGTGAAACTTAGAAAGAGTAAAAGGAAAGAGAAAATTCCACATGTTTAAAAGGTGAATGGAGTCTATCTTTACCAGTTTTTCCAAGGTGTATCACACACCTATTTACAAAAGTAAGGAAACTGTCAATGTGATGAAGTACAACTCACAACTCATTAGTATTGAACACAGAAGAAGTATTCCACATCAAAAATGACTGTTGAAATATTCACAATTACCAGCTGCTCAGAAACCATTTTATATGAATAAAAAACATGTCACATTTAATTTATCAGATGCTTTCTGCTGTCATACTCTTCTTTCGTTCAATGTACTGAAAAGTTATAAAAACAACTTCAGTCTCGCTGTAGCCATGTATAGACATTAAGAATAACACAAATCCATTATCCGCCACAATATAATTGTATCTACATGGATGAATAATCTTCTGTAGCTCCTTTGCACACAATTCTGAATTAAATATTCCTTTAAAGATATCTGAATACACAACACTCAGCATCTCTATTTAAAAAAAAAACTACCATTTCAGTACAAAAAGAAAAAGCCACATTCATTTTTGAAGCTATATTCCTTGAATGAGCTGGCATTATTAGCCCCATTTCTGTAGCAACTACAATGGAGAACATTATCTGAAAAAATGCCATTTTAATTTTATAACAACATTGAAACAAATCAAATATGCACTCAAACACCTGTGAAAATAAAATAGTAATAGTCTAGCTTTCCACTGTAATTCTGTGATGTGGGCTTTTTTATTTTTATACTTTTATTGGTGCATTACAGTCTCAGATCATAATGTAGTACATAGTAATAGTGACATCCATGCACAGAGAACTTTGGGGGCTTTCCCCCGGCTCCCTCCCCACCTCCCCTTCCCTGCACAGTGACTTGAGATTGACATTAGTATTCTCACATACGTATGTATTGTCAACGGAAGTGATTCCTTCATTGATCCCCCCCCCACTTCCCCTAGTCCACCTCCCTGGCTCCACTGGAGTTTCTCCTTCATTATCTGAAGTCCCATGGCATCCCAGTTACTCCCTTACTTCCTCATATGAGATAAAACATATGACCCTTCACTTTCTGTGACTGGCTAATCTCGCGTAACATAATGTTCTCCAGGTCCATCCATTTTCCTGCAAATGACATAATTTTATCCTTCTTTATTGCTGAGTACAATTCCATTGTGTGCATATCCCAAAATTTTGTCCATTTATCTATTGATATGGGCTTCAAGCAAAATTGAAATCATTGGTTTAACCCTTTTCAAACATTTTAAAGCATAGCCTATTTCTTTAACATACTAACTCTAAGACTAAAAGCCAAAATAACTAGATAGATAGATCTCAAGTGAAAACAAATAAGCAAGCAATAACCAGTGTGCAGATATGAATCTTGTACAGAAGCCACTGTAGACTTAGCAATGCTCCAGCTGGTGTCTGTGGAGGGTCCTGTGCTCCTGGGCTCAGCTGAGTGTGGAGAGAGCATGGTTTCTCCTCCACTGCACTGCTCGTCCCTGGCTCAGCTCAGCCTGTCCCTCTTAATGGGTGGCCCTCATTTTCTGCTTTCGGTGTCAGCTGCAGCTATGGTTGTGGCTCTATTTAAACTGTTGGCAGAAGCCGTTTAAAACTATGAAAAAGAAATACAGCTGTTTCTTTGGAGCTTCTCATCTTAACAAAAAATACATGATGATTTCCTAATAATTAAAGATTTATCTTATTATTTTTCTAAATGACTCCCAACCACTCTAAAATGATACATGAGAACACTTAACCCTTTCACATGCTTTGAATATACCCATCTTGTCCCTAACACATATGAAAAATGAGACTGGGTCTTTTCCTGATAGGAAAACTCGCTGACAGCCATTCTTCCAATAAGATATTTGTGTATTCATACTTAAGATTGTTTTTCCCCCAAAGGGTGCTTTTTTTTTCAGTACTGGGGATTGAACCCAAACTGGGTCTCATGAAGTTGCGGAGGGCCTCACTAGGGAGAGGGAGAGGGAGAGGGAGAGAGAGAGAGAGCGAGCTGAGGCTGGCCTCTAACCCAGATCCTCCGGTCTCCGCCTCCCAAAGTACTGGGATTACAAGTGTGTGCCACCACACCCGGCTCAAAGGGTGCTTTTTTAAATGCCAAAATGCCACAGTGAAGAAGAGTGAGGAAACAGGAAGACAGAAGAAGGAAAAGAAGGACAGTACAATCAACCCGGGTTGAAGTTGTAAATGAAACATGTATCCTGCAGTTTTGCACAATTTTTAGAGGAAAAACCCATCTCAGCTCCACTGGATCTAGCGCTCATCACAAGTGAAAAACAATCAATTGCAGTGTCCAGAAGATGAAAAACAAAGTCAGCTTCTCAGAAGCAGTCTGCTCCTAGAACTGAGGCCTGAGAGAAAATTCGCCTGTAATCCACATAGAGAATTCAGTATAAAATAGAGAGTGGAATCAAATGATCGCTAAAAATAAATCCAGAAAATTTTACAGAATGCTTTTAACTTCTATTCATTGTCCACATATGTTATATGCCAGACTCTCAGGATTATTAGTCTTAGTCTCCTGACTCATGCACCAGGGTATCCCACTAGAAATTAAACTCTGTGTTTGTTCATTTTTCTCTCTAGAAGGACAGGTGGTACAAATTTTCACTTAATTGTTGTTTACTTAATTGTCCTTGGAAAACTTAATTACAATCCTGAGTGTTACATGGGCTTCCTTCTGTCTCAGTATTTATTAAAGCCCCCAAAGCAGAGATGAGAAATAGGACACATAGTCCCACATTCCACAGGGAAAATATTTGAGCACCTAGGTAGGATGGGAAAAATATGGCAAAATGAGGTCTTGTGACATTCCTTTCTAGGGTACAAAAGGGGTGAGGCCAAAAAGATGAGAAAAGATAAATGTTAAAATATCAAACTACTATTTCCTTTAGAGTTGGCAAAATGCTGTAGTGCTTTTTTTCTTTCTTTCTTTCTTTTTTTCTGATCCCCTTGAGGAAGAGGAGAAAGAAGATTGCTTCCCCTGACCTCCAATCAGGTGAGAGAGAGGATTCAATGAGAAACTCAGAAAAGTTGATTTGTATTCCCTGGAGTTTACACAATAAGTTTCTGACTGATAGCCCCCAAAGATTTTAAGACAAATTTAATGGAACCACCTGCTCAGCTGTAGAAGGAAAAGACACCAGCCATATTAGGGACCAGCTGTGCTTTCCAAGATAACAGGGCAGAGATGAGTGTTTGCCGTGGACCAAATGAATAGTGGCCATTCAGGGGGGTAATGGAGCAAGACAGCTTCATGCAGGGGCGAGGAAACATCAGTGGAGAGCATGGAGATGCGCCCGCCACATTCAGAAGCTGAGAATATGCTTAAGTGGCCAGCAGGAGAGAGATTGTTGAAATCAGAAGCCCGAGTGAGGAATCTCTGAAGACCATGGATATGTTCAACTGGAGTATGATTTGAACTTGGTAAAGCCCAGACATTAGCAATACCAACCACAGCAACAGTGAAGTGTGCCTTTTCCTTCCCCATCTTCTTGTTTTCCTCAATGCTAACACTGAAGAGTTCAGGAACACAAGTTAGGCAGGTAAAGAGTGATGGGAACAGAGGGGAAGAGTAAAGAAGTGCACAGGAAGGAGAGGAACAGAAATCATCTGACCTTGGACCCCTTTCCCACTCTAGGCATTTGGTAAAATAGGTGCTATAGTTTGGATCCTAAGTGTCCTCCAGATGTCCGTGTGGTGAATTTCTCCCCAGACTGGCGCTGTTGGAGGTGGTGGAACAATGCTTAGGAGGTGGGGCCTTAAGAGAGATCTTTAGGTTACTGGTGGCAGGCTCTTAGAGGATACTGTGGGATCCTGGTCTTTTCTGCTTCCTCTCTTGCTTCCTGGCCATGAAGTGAGTGGTCTTGCTCCTACACATGTTTCCTCCATGTTATATTGCCTTGGAACCTCAAAAACTGTGAGTCAGAATAAGCCTTTTCTCTTTACAAGCTTCTTATTTCAGGTATTTGTTACAGTAACAGAAAGCTAACACAGTAGATCTGAACTGGGTAAGAAAGAGTTTAATTTAGAAGAGGTTTGGAATTTTGACTTTAAATAGGATTGGACCAGTGATTGTGCCAATGGAACAAAATACCAAATATTTTAGAATTCATTCTTCATAATCATAAAAATATAAAGACAAGGAAAGACAAATAAAAGCTGAGGACATGTTCTAGACAAAAATAGAATAAAGAGACATAATGAGTAAACGCAATGCATGATCCTGAGTTGTATTCTAGATTTGGGAGTAAACACTCTAAGGTACAGTAGAGGGAAAATAAATGAAATTCAGAGACTGTGGATTAGATTTCTTGATTTCTACAGTCATTTAATTTTAATTATATACAATGTAATTCCTATTAAATTTAAAATTAAGTTATATTTTATTAAACAAATGTAATTATTTAATAAAATATGTCATATGACTATGTTTATAATTTATTGCTTATGTGAAAGAATGTGCTTGTTCTTGGAAAATACATATTGAAGCATGAATATATCAAGAGATTTATAATTAACCTTGAATTTATTGTAAATTATTATTATGTCACAGAAATATGTATGTGGCAAACAAGAATGACAAAATAAGACAAAACATAAACAACTGGTGAATCTAGGTAAAGGGCACAAATGAGTTCTTTGTACTATTGTGCCTTTTTCAAAGTTTGAAATCATATCAAAATGAAGGAACAAGGAATTAGGAAGTACATGCTTCCATCTCCCACCCTCTATCTTCAGATCTTCTACCAACCTGATAGAGGTGAGGACTACAGAGTCTCCATTCTCAGGTCTAGTTTCTCTGGACAGGATGATTGAGGAAAGTTGACTTCTACAGGGAAAGAGTCACCCTGGCACAGCAGATCTGGCTCTGGGGGCAGGAGGGGTGTGTGTGTAGGGGGATGCTTCTCCCAGAGAAAGGTAGATGATCAGGTTTGGGCTGAATATGGGCCTGGGGACTTTCTCTTTCCTCCCTCGGCTCCTCTCACTTTTCCCTAATGTCTCAGTCTCCTTGCCTGCCGTAACAAAACAGAGGTGACTAAAAAGAACAGAAGTTCATTGTCTCAGAGATCTGGTGGCTGCTGAGTCCAAGGCCAAGTTCCAGTAGGTTGACTTTATCCTGAGGCCTCTTCTTTTGGCCTACACACAGTATTATCTTACTATGTGAAATCTCTTCTTAGTGTGATAGGTCAGGGGAGAGAAAAAGAGAGAGAGATAGAGAAAGAGATAGAGGGAGAAGGCTCTCTGGTTTGTTGTTTGTTTGGTTGGTTGGTTCCTCCTCCTCCTCCCCACCCCCCATACTGGGGATTGAACTCAGGGGCATTCTACCTCTGAGCTACAATCACAGCTTTTTTTATCTTTATTTTAAAACAGGGTCTTGCTAAGTTGCTTAGTCTTGCATCAAACACATGATCCTTCCCTCTCAACCTCCCAGGTACTAGGATTCCAGGTGTGCACCACCTTCCGTGGCTTGGTGTTTCTTTTTATGAGGAAACTGTCCTCATCATGAAGGCTCCACCCTCATTACTTCATCTAACTCAAAATACCTCCCAGAAGCCCGTCTCCAAATAATATCATACTGAGGATTAGGGCATACATTTAGTCCAAAATACTTAAAAACATTCTATTCTTGTTTTCTTTATAAAGGACAACAACAAAATATCTCCTCCTTAGTCTAACTTCAACTTCTAGAAGGACTTAAAGCAGTCAAACTGACTCTGGGGAAATTACTGATACCTAATAATTATAACATGCCCAGCCTCAATTCCAGCCAGGAAACAGATTAAAAATCAAACCAAAACAAACTACAAGAAACACTAAAATACCTTAGAAATATTTTAACTTACAGAAGGATGTGGTTATAAGGTTTTATATATGAGTGCAACATTAAAATAAACAAACATCCAGAAAAACATGCATAGGGCACCTAACTCTGTAAGAAATATTGCTGTCCAATGAATCTTTCAAGATAAATTTGTCACAACTAAACTCAACTGAGTGATTTACAGTGTACTTTTTTTTTCATGTTTAAATCAATGGAATATTAGGAAACATCTTTTTAAATGCTGATCACCATTCTACAATAGCACATGTAAAGCCATTCTTCCTAGTTTTTAGTATTTACTTATTTACAAGTTTATTTATTTTAAAATAAGATATTTATAAATAAAATTTGCTAGTAAAAGTTAAATATGTTTTTATTTACAAATTTTCAATGAGCAATTACTACTTGTTGGTTGTTCCTAAACTGGAGGCACAACAGTACAGAAGACAGACAAGGTATCAGTTTTCCTGGGGTTTATATTCTAGTTGAAAGTAGCAAAAAAAGAAGTGGGGAAAGTGCACATAGAGAGGAAAAAGACAATTAAAGAGTAAAAAAGCCAGGTGTAATGGTGCATGCCTGTAAACCCAGTACTTGGGAATTTTAGACAGAAGGATCGCAGGTTTGAGTCTAGCCTCAGCAACTTAGTGAGGAGACCCTGTTTCAAAATAAAAATTAAAATAGGGCAGAGGATTAGCTCAGAGGTAGAATGCCCCTGGGTTCAATCCCCAGTACCTCAATCAATCAATCAATCAATCAATAGTAAAGATTGAACATGATAGTTCTGCTATGAAATATGATTGTCACTAACTACCCTGGCTAATGTGAATGAGAAAATCAATTTTAGAGTCATTTTATTTTAGCGAACTCAAATTTAAATTGCTACTGTGGCTGATGGTTACCACATTGTGCATCACAGTTCTAGATAATGCTGGGTGCTAAGAAACATAGTGATTGTGTAGTGGGAAGTGGAATCCACAGGCAAGATTATATTTGAGCCTAATTTGGAATAATAAGAAGCTGCTGGGAAATCATGGGGGGGGCAAGACAATCCAGAAAGAGAGAATAAAGAATATACAGGTTATGGAGCAGAATGCATGAGTTAAAGGGCATAGTGAGTGTGGAAATTCAAACAAGGCCTATGTGGCCTTAAACTGAGCAGCAAGGGAAAAGGTAGGAGGATATGAGACTAGAGAAGAACAGTAACCTTTATCTATTTGTAACACTGGATTTTTCTGTAGAGCTGAAACAGTGTTTCTAAAGAAAACATGAATAATCTGAGTTCTATAGTGATTTCAAGATTCTTAGCCCATAACCGGTACTGGTCCAAAAAACAAAGCCAAACAAAAATTGGAATACATCATAAGTAGTGTAATTTTGAGCTTTCTCAATAAGTGGAAGAAATTTGATCGCAAGTAAAAAATATATATATATTTTCAGCCCACCTTCTTTTTGTGCAGAAATAACATGTTTCATGTAGAAATAGCATACATTGTTAAGCTAGATTTATTTTTGAGAAAAGAACTGTTGACTCTTTGAGCCTAACCAAAAAGGACCTTGCTAGTATGCACATTAGCATTAGTGAGGACAGGAATTCACTGGATTGGCTTGGACTTGTAATGCTCTAAAGATAGTTTTTTCCTAGGATGCTTTATTTAGCTTAAAATTTAATCAACTCTGCTATATGAAGGAGTAATCAGATGCCAGGCTGTAGTCTTCAAAGTTCAAGGCGGTTGACTTTGGAATACAAAGTTAGAGGAAAATCATTTTTCACTAGTCAACCATGATTTAGAAATCCAGAGCCCCACTCACCAAATTAATACCTCCAGTGGTTATGTCACAAATTCTTTCCAAACAAAGGTTCACTCATCTTCCTTAAATGATGAGTTAGGCCTGGATGTATCAAGAAAATGACATGTTGGTGGAAAACCTTTCTTTTAATATGATCCCAGGGAGTTATGTCTGATTTTTATTCTGTATGTGACTTTACAAAACTGACCAAGGTTTATTTAATGGCATTCATTATTGCATTGTATGTATGGGGGGGTCATGGGGATTGAACCCAAGGACATTCTACCTCTGAGCTACACCTCTAGCCCGTTTCATGTTTTTGTTTTGAAACAGGGTCTTGCTAGGTTGCTGAAAGTCTCACTAAGTTGCTGAGGCTATCCACGCTCCGCTATTATTGACCTTTAATATACTTTAACAATTTAAAAAATAGAAGTCTTAAGTCTACATTTTCTGGACATAGGTAAATTTTGTTTTGTTTTGTTTTGGGCAATTCACTTTAAAAAAAAGCAAGGGAGGAAAAACTATTCCTCAAGATACCTAAGTTTGTTTTGTTTTGTTTTATTTTATAATGAATTCCTTGGATAGAAAAAACTGAACTTTCCAACTTCACAAATCAAACCAAACTGGAGAATAGTTATGCCCAAAATTCAAATAATGTTGAAAAGAACTTGCTTTACTTGAGCCATGGTATCAATTAGAGAACAACAGTAGAAAGTAGAAAGAGGATAACTGAAACATATTTTATGATGGCATCCAAGATGAAAAGGTTTTTCTACATTTATCCCATATGTTACCATTCATCACTGTCAAGTTATTTGAAAAAAAATGTAACAGGGAAATTTTTATTGAGATTAATGCTTTTAGATACATGACCTAAAAAACAATTCTTTTTTCCTCAATCTAAATGTCCCCATTGTATCCAGAACCAATGCAGAACTAATTAATTCTGCAAAAATGTGGATAGAAGAAGTTGGAGATTGCACATACACCCCCAGGTATCTATGCAAACAGCATGGAATTTAAAAGGCAGACTGTATGTGTCAAAACGAAAGCATATACAGCTTGACAGGAACCAAATGCAATCAGGAAATGAGAATTCCCGCATATAAATACCAGCAAGCTAACGAGCAGTTGAACCAAGGCAGACAAAGATAATTCCAATGAATGCAACTTTCAACCTGCCAGTATCATTTTTCCTGATGATAAAAATATATAAATGACTTAAAACATTGAATATGGTGAGCTAAAATTTGTTTTTTTCTTTTGAAAGATAAGATATGGACTCTTAAAATTAGCTCCGCTTTGTTCTTTTTTTTTAATTAAGGATTGAACCTAGGGGCATTCTACCTCAGTGCTACACCCCCAGCCCTTTTTTATTTGAAACAAGATTCCACTAAGTTGCTGACGGCTGGCTTCAAACCTGTGATCTTCCTGTCTCTCTTTCCAAGTACTAGGATTACAGGCATGCACCACCACACCAGGCTCCCCTTGGTCAATTCTAAAATACAAAAAAAAAAAAATAAAAATACATTATGGAGGTATATGTTCTATGGAATTATCTACATCTAATAATATGTCACCATTTATATAGTCTCCAAGTTTCACATGATCTGTTTGACTCAGTTGTAAAAACCAAGCTCATCTGATTCAAGCTGAAGCCCGTCCAGAACTTCTGAAAATGGAGAACTCAGCAGGCTTTCTCATGAAAACACCTGTATTCGAGGGGACATTACCGATGCCCAGCCAGATCAAGAGGAAAAGGGAAACTCCTCTGGGCTGTTACTAGGGAACTGAGAGTGGACAAATGGTGGTCATTTCAAAATCAAAATCAAAAGTCAAGATTTTATCTGAGTCCCTCCCCAAATTTTCCCATTTTACCTATACTAACATGCATGTATTATTATCCCTATTAGACTGAGAACTTTCTAAGGAGAGAGTCTATATTTAACCCATCTTAATAGTTGTCATAGTACCCAATGTAATATTTTATTTATATCATATTATTAATACATTATATTAATATATTATATTATTATATTGCAGAGCACTCACTGCATGTCTGAAGTTTTGAAAGGCACTTCATTATTTCAGTGATAATCATGGAAAAACTGGACAACTATAACAGTGTAGTTAGGTGCTCAAAACTGGCAAAGAAAGGCAAGGACATGTGTGGTTATTGCAAGTATTATTTCATTTAGGCCTGAGACCATTCTCCTGACAAAGAAATTACAATAACAAAGAAAATAACAAGTAAGACATAATCAATCAAATGTAAATGGAATCCAAAGTCGCTATGATTACTTATCCGTAAAGTCTTTTGAGAGTATTTCTGCCATCTTTTGCACTTCTGAAAACCCTTTTCTTAGGGAAATCACACAGGGACTTTCTATGAGATTTAATTGTCTGGGTTCACTTCTGGATCTCATCTTAATTTCCAGGTCACTCCTCCTCCAGCTCTTCTTCTCTGAATCCAAAGAAAGGCCTCTAGGGACTCATCTTTGCAGCCATGGGCATACTTATATCACTCTTTCTCTCCTCTTGGGTCCTCTACTAAAGGTGACTAGAAAGACAGGTGACAGCAGCAAGCAAGAGCAGGGAAATAGACGTTTAAAAATAATAAACTTGGAGACATTAAACAGGGGAAAGTCTGAAAAAGTCAAAATACTATTATTATTGGCCTTTGCTAAAGATAATTCGAGATAAGATTGCTCTTCATTGGCTTGTTCCTTCGTTGTTTGGTTACTTCTTTCCATTTGATTGACTTTTTAGTGTCCAACCTTATATAATCCTTTCACTTCCCTTCCCCAGCTAAGGATTCTTCCCCTCCCCTGGAGCCTTTATTATTTTCCTTAAAATCGAACCCTGAAGATTAAATAAATAAATAAATAAATAAATAAGTGAGATAGGTAACCAAATCCACAACACTCGAAAAGGAGTCAGATGACACTACGGAATGACATTTTAGCAAAATGCCCTTCTGTTTTATACACAGAAGTCATGGTCTTTTCTTTATCAGCAAAAGAAGGGGGGGAAAAGCATTTGAAAAAGCCACATTGTTTGAAGCAATAAAAGACAGTTAAAAATCCCATAGGATGTAGAAGGCAGAAAAACTACAAAAGGTAGATTCAAGAAACCCAAACAGTTGGCAGGGTGTTATAGTGTTCTTAAATGTTTTAAGAACACTATAACATAAACATAATCTCACATGATTCAAATAATATGGCATATGTCTTTTTACTGTATTATATAAATTTAAGAAATCATCATGATTTGCATAACTATCATGTTGACTTTGAACTATTAAGAAAAGTCGGAGGGCTGTGTTTGATTATATCATACTATGCTTAATAAGATAGGAAATGTTTGGTGCATTTTAGAATTCATTCAAATATTTTTTGTCATTATGATAAAACAAGAAAATTATATACTAACTTCATTTTTGCACTGCTTAGTCATATCTAAATTTTCTTCTATGACAAACCAGAGAAAACTCATGTACATGGGCTTTTAGATAAGTTTTTTTTTTTATTCAGAAAGCCTTTCTAAATTCCCAATGTGGAGTGTGGCTACTAAAGAATATAGTATTGACCAAACTTCTGAATAAAGACCAGACTTTTATGGGATTTCTGAAGATAGCTTCAAGAAAGATGTGGAGTTCAAGTTTACAGAGTGTATAGCCACCCCCAAAAGCAGATACTTTAAAAGGTAACCCGGAGCTTTGTTGGATCCAAATGATATGAGGATTATTGTACATATCTGATGCTGTGACTCCTGAGTTACAGATATTATAATTGCATGGGATCAATGAGTATTATTCTTCTCTGTGGGGAATATAAAGGTGAAATTCTGAGCTTTTAAAGAGCTTCCAATGTTTCTTTTTTTTTTTTTTTTTGGTGGTACCGGGGATTGAACCAAGGGGCATTATACCTCTGGGCTACACCCCCAGCCCTATTTTTTTTATTCTTTATTTTGAAACAGGGTCTCACTAAGTTGCAGAGGGCCTCACTAAGTAGCTGAGGCTGGCTGCGAACTCTGATCCTCCGGTCTCTGCCTCCCAAGTACTTGGATTACAAGGGCACACCACTATGCCTAGCCATTTTATTTATTTCATAACTCAAGATTAGATCAACATCTACAGTCTGAGGGAGAAAGTATGAGAAGGAAAGTGAGTCTTGTGTAAAACTTATTGAAATCCAAAATCTAACTGCTAGTTAGGCAAGGATGAGCCTTTGAAGAGAGGCACAATTTAGAGACATCAGAGGAAAATCCATAGTGTGCTGTAAAGGAAGCAAGAGGGTAATTGGAAAAGAAACTGTTGCTTTCACTTGTCATTTATAGTACCTGAATAATATTCATTGTATGAGCGCACACATAGTGTTTTGTCAACTCCCAGCAGATGGTAACTTTGGTGCTTCTCATTTATAGCAGTATCAACATCTATGGGGAGGACATTTATGCATGAGTCTTTATACTTTTGTTCTATTTCCTTAGCATAAATTCCTTCAAAATTACTAAAATGAGCATATAAATAGTATAGCACTTAAAATAGGGTACATATAACCATCCTCCTCCAGAAAAACTAAAAATTATACTCTTGTGAACAGGATATGAAAATTTTTAAAATTTTTATGTGCCCTAGCTACTACTGGAGCTCATATGTTTTATTTACCTATTCAGTCAGATAAGTAAAAGTATTAGAATGTCATTATGCTCTGAATTTTACATTTCTTTTCGTCCAGAGAGGTTGCACATCTCTACATATTATTCATTAGCCTTTTGTACCCACAGTATGAATTCAATGCCCACATATTTGTTGATTTTCAATTGGGACATAACTTTTATTTGTGGTTGTTGTGAATTATTTCCATAGTCATGATAATAGCTCTTTTCCTGATTGTCTTTCATGTTTTAAATATGAAGTAGTGCTTTTAAAATAAGTCTTGAAGAGATTTAGCCAGTATGTTTTCCAATAAAGCAGAATTCTACTAAAAGACTTCAGATAGACCTGCGTGCCTCTAATGGCATCTTATTAGACAACACCTTCAATGTGCAAAAGAAAAAGTAGTCCTATAGCATAGTTGTCATTTAAAACCCAAAAAGTTGATGAGTAATTAGTTATTATGAGGAATGTTTATTTGATAACAGGTCATAGTGCTCTATATTTCATTAGCAAAACAGCAAATGATCTCATGTACAACAACAGAATTAGAAGTATCATACAAGGGAAACTTAAATTTTAAAGAAGCTATAATAAGCAATGATAACATGAGAATCAAGCAAAAATGTGAGAATTTGTAGATTAAGACATTACTTTTAAAAAAATCTATTTGCCAAAGCAAGGCTTTTTTTTGGTATCTACAAATATCACACTCCAAAATGAATGCTGTTGACATGTGAAATTGAAGCTTACCGAGGACAAAGGTAATGCGGTAGGCAGCAATTATTTCAAGTATAATGTCTGTCAGATTAATGTAGATGTAATGAATGGTGCTCATTATGTATTAATACCATATGACAACTTCATGTAGAGCTTTTAAAAACCTTCAACTTTAAGAAAACCTAGGGTGACTCAGTTTTGAAAAGAAGTCATTCTGAAAGTTGACAAATTTCTAGGTTTAGAAACGACGCGCTAACCCAGATGTTCTCTGCAGTTGTTTGGTAGTTGTGGCCCAGACTACTTTATTACAACAGTTCCTATTGTGTTGGTGTTACAATGAACACAGCCAAGATAATTCCCCATAATTAATGTTACTGTGATAAGTTCTAAATGAAAGACAAACTCCAGATGCAATTAAAATAGCAACCAAATCCCCTCCTTTCTTTCAATGTAAAAGTTTTGGTCCTCTTCTCCCTTCTTAAGAAATCTCTTTACTACTTTTTTGACAAAACTCTTTAATCCTCTTTTGGTTTGCTTTTCCTAGTGGTGGTGAACAAAGCATTTACAGTGCACATTCTCCTGATTTTTTCATATTCAATCTCTAAACTTGGTCTCTATTAGACATTAAAGCGCACACACACACACACACACACACACACACACACACACACACACATAAAAAGCAAAACAAAAGATATCTAGTCAAAATATCGATAGTAAGTTGTTGCTCTACAGTTTCTTAAAGTGCTTCCATTAATGGATTTCCATTGATATAAAATTTATAAAAAAGTGATCAGTGAGCCGGGCGTGGTGGCGCACACTTGTAATCCCAGTACTTTGGGAGGCGGAGACCGGGGGATCTGGGTTAGAGGCCAGCCTCAGCTCTCTCTCTCTCTCTCTCTCTTTCTCTTTCTCTCTCTCTCTCTCTCCTTAGTGAGGCCCTCCGCAACTTTGTGAGAAGTTGGTTGAAAACTTCGGTTTCAAAATAAAATATAAAAAATAGGGCCGGGGGCGTAGCGCGGAGGTAGAACACCCCTGCGTTCAATCCCCGGTACCGCAAAAAAAAAAAAAAAAAAAGTGATCAGTGTAGGAGAGCAAGCATGGGAATCTTTTTCTATGAAGGGCCAGATAGAAAATATTTTGGGCTTTGTGGGTCACATGCTGTCTGTGATAATTACTCAGCTCTGCACAGCAGCAGGAAAGCAGAGATGATACATGAGGTAAGCAAATCGATATGACTGAGTTCAAAAACGTTTACTAAAATAGATGACAGGTAAGACTTGGCTCCTGGGCCCTGGAGTTCAGAAGACCCCTGGTCTTCATGATGAAATCCAAGCTACATGGCCCTTTGTGTCACATCACCAGCTATATCTATGGGCCCAGCTCCCACCATATTCACCCTATAACTGTATCAAAACCTGCCACAGTGAACTTGTGACTGTTGTCTAGATTGTTCCATTTCATGACACGGCTTATTTTCATGGTATATTTGACTACCTACAATCTTAACCCTATTCTTCACATGAACAATTTAAACTAAGCTTAAGATTACTTATAAATGCTTGGCCTTTTCTGAAAAGCTTTTCAATCCTTTCCCTACCTCAGGTTGAGGTAATCATTCTTATTCCAGAGCTTTTACAGAATTATAATTCTATCACTCTCTATCACAATCAATGGTATATAATCTTCTGGGAAAAGACCATATTCCATTCATTTTTATATCCTCTAAATCCAGTATGCCAGATGTCAAGAAAGTTATTTTGTGATATGACTGTAGAAATCTTATGAACACAAGAGGTAGAGACCACTGTTTGCCAACCAATATCCAGTAATACCTTAGTCATTAGTGGAGGAAACTTGGATGTTAAGTTCAACTCACAGACACCTAGAATGAGGACTACTTCCTGCCTTGCAGCTAAGTTTGGTCAAATGGGACCAGGATAGGAAATATGCAAATTATGAGCTGTACTCTTAAAAGGAAATATATTTTCTGTAAAAATATTTTTTAAACTATTTTCATTTTGGTATCTGTCACATATGACTACCTTTTATTTTAGTTATATAAAATATATATAATGGTGTTATAATTAATGTATTTAATGTCACTGTTTTGACCTTAAATTATGTTGCTACAGAAATATGACTATTTATTTATTGGTCTGGCATAATGTTATTTTAAAGTATTCCTTGCTGTTATGATATTATTTGAAAACTGTGAACATGTTTAATGTATAAAGTAAATAAATAAAATTCAAACTCTCAAATTCAAAGCAGAATTGTTGAAGGCCAAGAGGCAGGCCATCTTGGATACCAACCGGGCAATGTTGAAACAAACTTTATCCTAACCCAGCAATAGCAATGGATAAATGAAAAAGAACATACGGGAGGTTCGAATTCCAATTCAGATTTGTCCTTTGGCAAGTTGTCAGGCTAATAGAGAGACAGTCCTTGTATACCTTTGAGACTATCAGTTTGGAGATGAAGAAGTTCTGAGTGATGACGTTTTCTAAGCCTGGAATTGCCACTGGGTGGCTGAAATAAAGGAATGTCAAAAGCCAGAGTAGTTGAGGATATCAGGGAACTATGAGCTCAGGACATTTCATCAGTTATAGGTAGTGGTTTTGTAGTTACGCGGAGGCTGTCAGGAGAACAGGGCATTTACTAAATATAGCAAGAAGAGCTCTAAAATTCAGTGAAAGAAATTGACAAAGATATTAGAACACAGTATGGGAGAAAGGCTTGGTAATTAAGAGATGATATATTGTCTGATTATAACTAAAGTTTGAATGGGGTATCTGAGAGCAAGTTGTGAGGTGCCCTGTTCCCACAATAGTGAGTCCATCAGGGTGGACTTGGCGACTTTCACTGAAAAGTCACACAGAAAAATAAACATAGGAAATACCAAGCACAACAATCCTTGTGCCACAATGAGAAAGATTATTGAAAGGCTGTGCATGGATGGAGTAGTTATGCACAGTGCGATCCAAGCTTCACAGTATTACCAGTCCCAGAGGAAGTGGCAGCGTGGGAGGTACAGAGTGACAGCAGCCTTCCCATGATATATTTCAAGACATTTCCTCATGAAAGCATGTTATTATGGGCCTTGCAGGATGGGTATGTTAGTAACAGAATTATAGATTTAACACTTTCATAATCAAGGTAGGAAATACAGTGGTTGAAAACTGGATTCCCTATGTGAGAATTCTTCAGAAGTTCACCTGCTCTGACCTGGGTGGAGTAGGCAGGAAGCAGGGCCTGAAGAAGTACTAGATATTCCATAACAGTGACATCGAATAATACAAAGACAAAGCCACCAAAGATTATGGTTTTTAAAAAACAAAACCTGAAAAATGTTTACAAAAATAATACTTTACTGAAAAAATAAACAGGGACTTGAAAGATTCTAAAAGGAATATAATTCTTATAATGAAACACCACTGAATTAGTTCTCAAGGTTTTGGGAATTATTACATGTCTCAGGAATTCTTCAAGAGAACTTGATGAAGTTGGTTCTAAATGAGAAAACTGAGGCATAGAATAGCTGAAAAGGTCACTAGCAAATGGCTCTAGGCTGCACTGCTACTCAATGTTGATTTTGTTTCAAGTTTAAAACTATATATAATGCTATCCACAGTCATAGGAAGAAAGGACCAAGGGAGGGAGGCAGGGAAATGGGAGGCCAAAAGGGAAGGGAAGAAGAAGAAAGTGAATGTGAAATCATAAAATAATCATGATATTAATTAGTCGAATAACCAATCTATTTGGTTGAGTATCTCAAACCATTAAACTAGTAATCATCAATTAGTGAAACAAAGAGACCTTTTAATTCATTAGAGTACTTGTTCATTAGGTAAAGTATCATCATTGGCAGCCCACACTGTATCACTAACATGCACACATGCATACTTCAAAATTCACTGTTCAAAATTCAGCACTGTTATGTTATTTCACATATATTAATAACTATATTACACAATCCAATTATAACATAACAGATTAAAAAAGAAAATATTTAAAAGGATGATTACATAACTGCTGCGGTGACATTCCAATATCATACAACACATTCTAGTCTTCCAGCCGTGTGATTACCAGCATAATTGCTGCACTGAGTCATACTGTAGCACTCATCTGGTGTAAGATGGCATGTTTAAAATTTTAACTGACAAAACACTTGTGTGATGATGAATGATGGAAATCAGAACCCCAAAGACACTTCCTTTCACAGTTAATCCCTGCAATGTAGTATGTGTGGTCATACAGGCAACACACAATTTTTCTCATTTGGCTTATTTGAAGGTATTTGACTTAGAACTAGATTTTAAGTGCCTTTACCTAGTAGTGCACTTGTTTGCAAATTTAGCACTGTTCATCAAATTGCACAGTGAAAAACAGAATATATTTTAAGATCTCATTTCTAGGCCAAGAAATAGAGTGACTTTTTTGTTTGTTACGCGACCACATACTGAGACCAAAGGAAAACATTATTCCAAGTTCCAAGGACAGCTTTTTCCAGAAACCTAAGTCATCCAAATCCTTACAACAAACTCTTAAATTTAAAGGAACAAGAAAATAAAAATAATATTTATTTATTTATTTATTTATTTATTTATTTTTTTTTTTGCGGTACCGGGGATTGAACGCTGGGGCATTCTACCTCTGCACTATGCCCCCGGCCCCCTATTTTTTATACTTTATTTTGAAACCGGGTCTCACGAAGTTGCGGAGGGCCTCACTAAGGAGAGAGAGAGAGAGAGAGAGAGAGAGAGAGAGAGAGAG
>PVJS01003933.1:49459-67147 GCA_004027185.1 Glis glis | reverse complement strand
CCAGAAGAAGGGAGTCTGTGGCCCCAGCCTGCGCTGTCCGCTGTCACTGGCCAGGTGTGACTACATACGTTAAATCAATTATGCTACACACCGTCTCATCATCACATTAGCCAGTTTCAAGCACTCGACAGCCACATGTGGCTAGGGGCTGCCACGCTGTAAAGGGCAGAGGTTTCCACTGTTGCAGAAAGTTCTAGAGGAGCAGAGGAGGCATCCCTTGGCTGGGAGGGGCTGTCCAGGTGGGAGGTGCTGCCATCCTGCCACTGAGCTGGACTTGTCCCCCTCTGGGTCAGCTGGGGGAGACGTGACGGAAGGGGGTCAACTCTCCTCAGGGACTCATCAGTGACACAAGAAGTGAGAAAAGAGCCACAGGACGACAAGGACTACTGTCCCCGCTCTAGGAGAAACAGAGGCAAAGGCTCCCCGGGGTGGGGCAGAACTGCGCCCCAGGAGGAAATGAACAGGATGCAGGCAGAATGACTGGGCAAAGAGGGGGCCCTGGTGGGTGGAAGACGGGGGTGTGGGGACCAGGCAGACAACTCTCCCCATGCCCCCCAGCTCTGCTCTGCAACCTGAGCGCAGGGAGCCACCGGGGCCCAGAAGGTGCTTGCTTCCTGGGTAGGGCCCAGCCTGCTCACCTGGGTCAAAGGTGGCAGAGGGCTTGAGGGCGGCTGCGGCCAATCTGGCCATCATGGGTGAGATGAGGCCCTTGCTCGCAGAAATCCTCTCCATGATGGAGGCGGGGGGCACCGGGACAGAGGTGGCAGCCGCCAGGGCCGAGTCTCCAGCTCCCGAGGCCACCAGTGCGGGTGTGTCAGGGCTTGCCGAGGCTGCCGCCCCAGATGACATGGCACCCAGGAGGCCTGGGGCGCCCACGGGCAGGGAGGTGCTCCCACGGCCGGGAAGGAGTGGGAAGTAGGGCGCGGCGGTGGGCAGGCCCGAGTTGGACAGGGCCAGCGCCAGAGGGATGGATCCAGGAAGGCCCTGGGGCAGCAGCCCCGAGATCTTGCTGTTGGGAGGCTTGGTGGCACTGGGTACCGTCTCAGTGGTGGCCGCGGTGGCGGCGGCCAGGGACGCGGAGGACTGCTGGCTGGTGGGGGAAGCGCTCAGGCTGGAGTTCTTGCTGCTCAGGGCGGAGAAGTCGACCAGGTCGTCGTTGCTGGACTCCTCGTGCTCCGTGTCCTTGGCGCCCAGCAGCGAGGGCGGCAGCCCCAGCACGCCCGAGGAGCGGATGTGCCGGCGCTCGTGCTTGCGCTTGTGCGAGGTCATCTGGCTGGTGGAGGTGAAGGTGAAGCCGCAGCCGGCGCGGATGCAGTGGAAGTGGTTGGTGGCCTTGCTGTACACGCAGCCCTCGTACTTGCACTCCTCGTACTTGTAGAACTTCTTGAAGCCGTCCTTGGCATAGGCGTCGTCCTTGATGTGGTAGCTCTTGTGCTTCTCGATGTCACACTTGTTCTTGAAGGTGAACGTGCAGCCAGGGCGCCTGGATGGGACATCAGGAGCCTGTCACAGGGCTTCATGGGGCCCTGCGGGAGTCCTGCCCTGCTGCCCCCGTGCCCCGAGAGACGGTCCCCCGGATGGAAGACCCAGGCCGGACACTAAGGCAGGGCCCCTGAGCAGCTGCTGGTTCCTGCCCCTGCTTCCCTGGAGGAGCAGGGCCTGGCTGTCTCATAGTCCAGCTGCCTGCCTCTGTCCTTCCTCCAGCCCAGGCAGCCCCGGGTGGCCCGCTCACCTGCAGTGGAAGTGCGTGGTCTTCTGCCCGTAGAACTGGCAGTCGGCGGTGCCGCAGTCCTCAGTGGCCCGGAAGCGCTGGAAGCCGTCGTTGATGAGCTGGGTGTTTTTCTTGTGGAAGTTCTCGTGGGTCATCACGTCGGATGTGCTCGTGTACACCTTGTTGCAGCCCACCTGTGGGCCAGAATGGCAAGGGAGCTAAGTCCCGGCATTTCTGGGCTGAGGGTAGAGCTGCTGGGTGTGGCCCAGGGAAACTCTGGCACCTCTAACTTCGAACTCCTCAGGTCAGCCCAGGCCCTTGCATGAAACCTTCAACAACCTCCCAGGCCCTCCCCCAGCCAAGCAGGGACAGGGACGTGCTCGCAGGGAGGCTCAGGCTGTCTCTGGACCCCACGAGCTCTGGGGGCCTGCGAAGGGAGCCATACTCTTCAGATGTTGGGTTTCGCATCCCAGTCTGTGGCCCTATCTCTAAAGCCCGTGGAGGGTGGGCAGGGGCTACATCCCGGAGGTCACCTTTAGCTCAGGGACTTGCTTAGTGGATGGTTCCTGGGCACGAGGCCCTCCCACCCACCGCGGCTGGGCCAGGCAGCCAACGTTGCCATATTGAGTAAAAAGCGGTGGCCTCTGAGCACCCTCGAGGGCTGGGCTGTGCCAGTGTCTGCACCATCTCAGGCCCAAGGGCGGCCCCCCTCTCCTCGCGCCCAGGTTGTTTCACAGAGGCCCTAACAACCCTTGACAAATATGGGGGAGGCTCAGAGGCTGCTATTTGCAACCCAAAGTCGCTCCTCCTGGGCCTGACACCTTGAAAAAGCCCAGACTCGGCGTGGCATTAAAACAAAGAATTAAACAAAAACCTCCTCGGGAATCATTTGCAATGCCGCTCTTGGTGTTAAAGCCTGAAAAATGTCGGTCTGTATAAACAGCATACTGAATTTCCCCCACACCAAGTATGGCCACGGGGAAGGCCCCGCTGCAGCCACCGGACGCTGTCCACCCATGAGCCACCCGTGTCCTAGGCCCAGAGACAAGGAAGCTCCTGCTCAGTGAAAGCCCCTGCCCTCGACCCCTGGAGTGGGACGGAGTGGGCTTTGGGCCCAGAGCTGCCTGGGCGGGGCAGTGGCACCTGCATGCAGTGGTAGTGGGTGCTCTTCCCATTGAGGTGGCAGCCGTGGTAGTAGACGCTGCAGTCGTCCAGCGGGCTGAAGCGCATGAAGCCATGCTGCAGGGAGTTGTCGCGCTTCTTATGCATGTTGTAGTGCCGGATCACGTCCTGCTTACTCGTGAACCTCTGCCAGGAAAGAGCGCAGAGTTGGCAGGAGCCCACACCCCTAACCCGTGTGCCAAGAGTGCCTGGACCAGGGGCCAGCCCGACGGCCCTCAGGTCACCCTATAAATAACCCCGCTTTGGGTCAAGGCAGCCCAGACTGCCCAGCCAGTTCCCTTGGCAGGAATGATTCCAGCGGTCCAGGAACCACAGGCCCTCCCCTGGCCTCCCCAGGCTCCCAACAGCCAGGCTGGGAGCATGGAAGACGAACCAGGCCAGCCCTGGCAAGGGCTCCAATGGGTGACCCCGTTCTGCCCAGCACACCTGAGGGAGACACTGGGTGGGGCCACCTGGCGAGACAGAGGGAGCTGCCTGTGCAGACTGCCCAGCACCACCCCTCACTAGCTCTGCACTCACCAGGCATGACTTTGAACATAAGTGACACTCTATCTGAACCTCAACTTTTTATCTTGAAAATGGAACAGTAACACCAACCTCGGGAGGCCCTAGAAAGTCAGTCAGCTGAGGTGCATGGGCTGACCGGCCCAGTCCTTGGTCCTTGCTAGACTCCCATTGAAAGGGAGCTGGCCCACCATGCGCCAATGACCGTAGACCCTATTGGCGGCTTTCTCAGCAGAGACCCGGGATGCGCTGGTATCGGTCCACGCTCTCTGCCTGCCCAGGTTAAGTTCAGGCAGTCCACAGAGGACTGAGCACCCGCTACTCCACTTCTAGCGAGAGCCTCCAGGCTGTGCCAGCAGGCAGGTGGGGTGCGGCCCTACCTGGTAGTTGCACTCGGGGTCCAGGCAGTGGTAGTGCTCTCGGTACTGGTAGGCGCAGTGGATATGGCCACAGTGCTGACTGCCCGAGAACCTGAAGAAAGGAGGGGCGGGGTCAGCCCTGCGGAGGACTCCTCCAGGTCCCTAGGCCTGAGCAGCCGCCACCTCTGCCCAGGCCCCACAGAAGTGCTTCTGGGATTCAGAGGGCCTGGGTAGGGATGTGGGAGGACAGCAGTGACGTGTCAGGGGCCCGGGAACACCAGGGCCAGTGGTGGGGCCTGTCAGGAATCCCAGGCCCATCGAGTCGCAGGCTTGCCAGCATCTGCCTGGGAGTGCCAGGCAATGAGGCAGAGGCCAGGCGCCCAGGCTGGAGGAAGAAGCTGGGGCCAGCCATGAGCCACAAGTCAGAGAAGACACAGACCAGGGGGGAGATCTGAAGTCCCCTCGGTGGCCTGACTGCCTTTTGTGCAGGTAGCCGCCTCACCAACCCTTGGCCCAGCTCTGGCCAGGGAGGGGACCCTGGCTGGGCCAGCCCGGGCGCTGTTGCTGAGAGGTGTTAAAGGGCCCTCTCCGTTCTGGGCTTTTCCTGACACTTGAAACAGTCCAGAGTTATGAATTTTTAAAGCACAGCATCTGTTTGGCTTCCCGTGGCAGGGAGCTCACTCTGCAGCCAAGTGCGCAGCCAGAAGCCGCCTGCCGCCTGCACCCTGCCCGCCTCCAGAAAGCCCGGTCCCTCTCCAGACCTGACACTGCTGGGCCGTGGCTCTCACAGCCTCAGAGACGGCCAGACCGGGGACAGCAGACCACGGCCGCCGTAGAGAAGGCACTTTGCTCAGCCTGCCATCCCCTCTATGGGTGACGTGATTGCAGGAGAGGGGAGAGAAGCCCCCGCCGTAAGGGGGGAGAACTACTTGCAAATAAATATTTAAGCTGAAGCTGCCAAAAGGGCCATCTGCTGAGGCACTAATAATAATGATAGTAATAATAATAAAGAGAAGACAGAGGAGAGAAAAGGGAAAGAGACAGAGGGACAGAGAGGCAGAGAGACAGAGGGACAGGAGAACTTGGAAGATCATAGGAAGATAGATGCCGCCAGGGCGCGGCCCTGCCACCTGCTGCCCCACCAGGCATGGGCTGTGAGGGGCTGGGTTAGGGGGATTTGTGGAGGAGAAGGCTCTTTGCTTGCCAATCCTGATGCCCTCGAGATGGAACGGGGCAGATCTGGAGTCAGAGGGTGTCAGTGCCTCACCTGGGGCAGTCCAGGGAGCCATGCCAGAGGGGATGACTGCCCAGGCCCCTGCCCAGCCCCAACAGCTCCACAGTGGCCTGCATCGCATCCAGGGTTCCATGTGAGGGCAGGGCCCGTGCCAGCTGTGAACTCAGCTACGGCCAGGCCCTGCTGTTGAGCCCCTTCCCATAACCTGGCCCTACTTAGGGCACAAGGTGCTTAAGGATGGTGTGGCCTGGACCATACCGAAGCAGCGGGTCTGAGACAGGCTCAAGGCAGTCTCTATGGGGAGCTTAGGGACAGAAGTGAGTGGAGTGGGGAGAAGGGAGAAGGCAGACACTTAGCCCTGATGGTAAGAGCGCACTGATGGCCCCACCATCCCTGTGCACTCCTGGCTCCCCCCACCTTCTCTCCAGACTCCTCCCCAGGGGCCTACCTGGCAATATATTTCTGGTAAATGTTTACATCTTCGGTGACAGCTGGTTTATCTGTGGGCAATCCGTTCCTGGTGAGACACACAGGGCACAGCTGATTAGTGGCCAGGGGTGGCCTCGGGCCCCAGGAGCATCTGGTAGGCCACTCCTTGCCCTGGGCCCTGGCCCTTCTCTCTTCGGTTCTGCATCGTTCCGAGGCGCTTGGAGCGGGACTGAGAAAGTCCGTTGGCAGGAGCCTGGCAGAGGTTCACTTAGCCCACGCTGAGGAGGGGTGGGCCACCCCAAGTGGGCAGGGTTTAGGGGGCACCACCTCAGCCTGGCCAGGCCTACAGTCTGCCTGGGCCTAGAGCCTCTGCACACAGAGAAGATCAGGAGGCTACTGGCTGAGGAGGAGCACCAAGCACCCGGGGAGGAGTGCAGGGGAAGGGAGGGTGTTCAGCAAGTGCGCCGAGCAGAGGCAAGTGCCTTCCGGCCTGCAAGCCAGAGGACGCTGCTGGGATCTGCCAGGCCCACGGCTGTCCAGGGCCTGCAGGCTCCTGCACTGCCGCAGTGAGGAGGGCTCTGGGAAGGGTTGTGCTCTGCTTCATATAGTTTTACCATCTGGGCCAGTCCCCTGTTGCTGGGTTAAGGCTGAAAGGGTATATGTACCCCACCCCAGTCTCCTACCATCTTCTTCCTGCTCCTCCATGGCCCAGACTCTCAGCCTGGGGGCCAGGGCCACCAGCCTGGACCTCAGAAGCCCCACCCAACCACAGCCTGCATTTAGCCCTCATGGCAGCAGACAGAGGAAGTCAGTCGGGCAAATGGGGGTTGTGGTAGTCCCTGGGATTCCTGTTAGCAAATGAGCAGCACACATCCCTGCCTGGGTGTGTGACAAAGTGGGGATACACAGGGAGATGTGGGGGGCGCAGGTCCACAAACAGTGCATGAGCCCGATTGTGTAGTAAATGTGCATGAGTATGTGTGTGTGCAAGTCTGAGTGTGCATGTGACTGGATGCACAAGTGGGTGTGTCCGCCACTGTGAGCTCCCTCCCCTTGTGAGGAGGTGGACCTCCCCCAGGTCCTGTCTGAGGGCTGGGAGTGGGGCTGGGGAGTGCCTTACTTGACGGTGGAGACGGTCCCCGTAGTGATGGAGTCTGTTTTGGAGAAGGTGGACTTCAGGTACTCGGGAGTGTTGAAGGACAGGGAGGCAGGTGGCTCGGGCCCTGGCCCAGGGGCGCTGGGAGCACTGGGCACGCTGGCGAGGGGTGCAGGAGCCAAGCTGGGGGTAGGCGGAAGCTTGGTGGGGCCTGGCTTCTGGATGCCCCGGACGTCGTACTTGGACGGGCGCCCCACCTTGCCTGTCTTGAAGGCAATGGCCCCGCCCATGTCTGGGCTGCCCTCCCCGGGCTTGAAGAGGTGCAGGTACTTGACGTTCTCCAGGTCGTACTTGGATGGCTTCTTGTAGGTGCTCCCGTTCTGGGGCCGCAGGTTCTCTCCAGTCTTCAGTTTTTGGATGAAGAAGTCATACTTGGAGGCACGGGCCACTAGGTTCTGCATCTGGACACTGCTGTGGGATGGCAGGGGCAGGATGGTGGCCTTGGTCTCCAGGTGGGTGGTGTTGCTGGGCAGTCGCAGGCCAGGCGGGGGGCCTGCCACCTCCTTGCCCGCCCGCTCCTCTGCCCTGGTGCCATGGGCCGGCCAGGACAGCTGCTCTCCAGCCTTGAGCCTGCGGATGTACTCCTCATACTTGGAAAAACGCGCTCGCTTGCTGAGGGCGTCCTCGGAGCCGGGCAGCTGGGAGGAGGTGGCCGCCTCGGGGGTGGAGCCCGCGTGCAGCTTCTCGAAGCTGAGCTTCCTGGCCAGCTCATCCCTGGTGTTCTGGTCGTCGTAGCCGAACATGCCCAGGAACTCGGTCATGGTGGAGGCTGCATAGTCCCGCAGCGAGGAGGCCTCTCCTACATCGGGAGGAGAGGCAGGTCACCTCTGGGAGGGCGCAGGGGAGGAAGGGCCAGGAGGACCCCGCCGTGAGCCCCCACCCACAGAGAGAGGGGCCAGCATGGGGAGGGGCGGAGCAGGACATGATCTATGGACATTCGGCCCACTTGTTAGGTTTTACGACTCTTAAATTAATTTGTTTTAAAAAAAAGTAATTAATACTGGGGTAAAATAAAACGAGTTCATCAATGCCAGGAAAATCAATTTCCTAAATGTTCTGGCCGATGGCTTTTCAGTACATTAAACAAAGTTTCATAAATGTCTCCGCTCTCTCGCCTTGGCCTAATATGAAAGAGAAGTCATTTTCCTGGAAGTAAGGCCAGATCCCAACCTGCCTCCGGAGGTGGGGGCAGTGGGGACAGGGGCTGGGGACAGGTAGGGATGTGGGAGTTGGCTGGACAGTCGGGTTGAGGGAGATGCTCTGGGTGGGGTCAGGGGGGAACAAATGGATCCCCCACAAATGGATCTCCTGTATAGATGAGGGGCTCGCCCCAAGACGCCCCAGGACCTGGCCCCCTGGCTTCTCTAAGTCTTCCCCAATTGCTTATGGTCCCCAACAACAGAGCCAACAGGAGCAGGAATCATGACAATGTGCCCACACAGCCCCCCACCAAGCCGTGTATCACTGACGACTTCAAACTTCCCAGTCACCCTCCAGTCCCTTGTGCTCACAAGGGTGGGTCATCTGGGAGAGTGAGGACCAGGGTAAGTAGGCCTGATTGGGGCCCACCCATCCTCCCCACGTGTGTACCCAGGGCACACTGAAAACCCTGGCGCGACCTCCCCAGCAACACACACACACTCTCTCTCATACATGCTCATGCAACACACATGCACACTCACACACGTGCTCACTTGTACACACTCAAGTCTCAGAAGCTCACATCCCTAGCTACGCTCTAACTCTGCAGACACACATACACACAATCCCCCAAGACAAGTCTTGGGATGATGGGAAGAAGCAAGCCCATTCTAGTGCCTATTCTATACACAACCTCTCCCCACAGTAGACACACGGTCCCCAATGCATAGGCACACTCATTCCTCCACCAAACACAGCTACACACCTATGTGGGCCACACCCTCAATCAGGGTTGGGCACACAGAGAGAGACCCACACAGGCCAGGGGGTACCATGCTCTCTCCACTCAGGTATGAGCCTTCCCACATGGGCACACTCAGAGCAGCAGGACCCCAGGCTCGGGGTCCTAGCCATACAACTAAGGTAGGCGTGGCCAGAGGGGACTCCTACTAAACCCGCCCAAACCTGCCAGGTCTGGGATTCTCAGAGGCTCTGGATGAGTCTGATGGAGCAGGGCAGGGCAGGGCAAGAGAGAAAACCTAGCAGGGTGTGGAAGGAGGAGTGCCGAGTTCCTGGGGGTAAGGGAGCAGTCCTAGGGGGCACTGAGACCCCACTGGTGAGGAGAAGATAGTCATGGGCAGCTCCCTGGTACCCAGGCTGAGTAGAGTGACTCAAGGAACCAGACAGCTGTTCCCCTGGCAGGGTGGGCGGGTCAGTGGCAGTTGGGGGCACAGCCACACAGGTTTGGGGCCCAGCCTGGGAGGAGTGGGCTCTGGCTGCTGGCTGCAGTGGCTCAGGGACGGGGAAAGGGGCTAAAAATAGCTGGAGGCAGCTGAGCCCTCACTATATATGGCAGAGAAAGAGAAGGCTTTGAAGGGCAGGCAGCTTTGAGCAGGGAGGGGGACAGGCGGGGTCCCAGAGGCAGCCCAGAGCCCTGCATTCCTGAGCCCCCAGGCCCTGAGAAGGTGGCCTGGGGAGCCAAGCCCGGCAGGCAGCTGGGGCTCTGGCCGGCTCTCTGGGCGCTCAGGGCCGAGGGGGCAAGGCCTGGAACTATGAGGCCACGGCAGCCCAGGCCCGACCTCGGCCTCCCTGGCTCCCCACTCCCGGGAAGAAAGGAGGCCGGAGATGAAGCCTATCGGCTCCCCTCATCATGGGCAGAGCTGGGTGTGGAGGGGTGCTGTAGGGACAGCGGCCCTGGTCGCTGTCCCTCTCCTCTGCTCAGGCCCAGCACAATCACCTTGTGTCTGGCAACGGCAAGGGCTTTTCCTATCAGAGGAAACTGAAGGTCACACTTTTCCTCATTGATCTTGCAATGTTTGTTAATTACTCTGTCACTGATGTGGCGAAGGATAATTAAACAGCTCTGTTTATATCTTATATGCATAATTATGTGGCTGTGCAGGGCTCCCCGCACAGGGAGGAGATGCGCCCCTCGCCGCAGGGGGAAGGGGACAGGGGAGGCGCAGAGCTCCAGGCACGAGCCTGGGAAGGAGGCTGGGGGCTAAAGACCCTGGATGCTGGGGCTCCAGTCCTAGTGGGGACCCTTCCCTTGCCTGGAACCCCAGGCCCGCCCTCCCCAGAGCAGAAAGAGCTTGAGGCTGCTCTGAGTCCTGAGGACAAGGGGACACTAGAGAAGCCAGGCCTCGGCCACCTCGTGGGAAAGAGGTCAGCCAGAGGATCAGGTCGGGGCGGCTGGGTGTAAGGGGATCTGCTGGCTGGGCAGGGCCAGCCTCACGCCCGAGAGGTCCTGCCTGGGAGAGCCAGGGATGGAGACAGTGAAGAGGGAGGCTGGGCAGGGCAGAGCCCTTTCTAGCTTCCCAGAGAAGCCTCCCTGAGAGGCAGTACCGGACACAACCAGCTCATGTGGTTCACGCGGCTGCCTGTCCACCAACCGTTGTGCCCACACTCGCAGCCAAGTACCATGGCCCCATAGTAGGTTGATCCTTCTGTAGGTGTGTGCAGTCACCCAGCCACCTGCCATCTGTCCATTTATCTATTCAGCCCATCTGTCCATCTGTCCCTCCATCCAGCCTCTCTGTCCATCAGTCCCTCAGGCCCTCCATCCATCGTTTCTCAGACACCCACTGTGTGCTGGGCAGCTCCTCCAGCAGGCTCACATACTTGGGAAGCTGCCCCCTCTGTCGCTCTGTCCTCACCCCTGCCCCTCCGGGAACACTCACTGGGCTGGAGGCGGTGTTTGGAGCAGGAGTAAGGAGGAAGTGGGCGTGTTCCCTGGACCACCCTTCCCCGCTGGGCTCCCCCTGGCACTGTGCCCTCTCCCAGCCTCCACCTGCCCCTCGGAGGCCAGACACCCACCGGAAGCCTGCTTGGCGCTGGGGCCACTGTCATCCTTTGAGGCTGCACCATCTGAGTCCTTCTCCTCGGGAACACCGCCATCCTTGGGGGGCTCTTCTGCGTGGTCTTCCTCATCGCTGCAGCCCTGGGGCTGGACCATGTAGACGCCCTCGGGTGGCAGCTCCAGGCCCTCGCGAGCGATCCGCCCCAGCACGGGTGTGGGTGCCGGCTCCTCGCTGTATTCCCCGTTCACCCACTTCTCAATCACCGCCCGCCTCTTGTCTTCTTCGCTGCGGGGGGCCCTGGCCCCCCCAGACTCAGGTCCACTGCGCTCTTTCTCCCGGGGCCGCAGTGGGCTGCCCTCGGCCTGGGAGCCAGCCTCTGCTCCCTTCTCCACCACCACCTGGCGGCTCAGCTTGGCGCAGATGGCGTTGAGTTTCAGGCCGCCTTTGCGTTTGGCCGCCATGGCGGGCTTGCCTGCAGGTGGGTCGGTGCACCGGGTGCCTTCAGCTGCAGGGATGGAGGGGGAACGGATGTGAGAGGCCTGCATGCCAAGCACAGCCACCCCCCTGAACAGCCCCACATCCCTGAGCCACAGGTCTCCCGGATCAGTGGCAGTTCCACCAAACTTCCCTGAGACTACCAGCTTATACTTGTCTCCCCCACTAGCTGGGAGCTCCTGGGCCGGGCTCTATCCTGAGCCTGGCCCAGCGCCTGGCACATGGTAGGTGGTTCAAAATGAATGAATGTACGGCTCTTCAAATACAAGACTTCTTCCTAGCATTTCCTAGGCTTGTTTAGCCCTAACTAGCTCCTCCGAGAGGTGGTATGCCCTCCGACACACAGGAAACTGAGGCACAGGCAGGTGAAGGGGCTGGTGGTGGGTGAGGCTGGCAACTGACAGTGCTGCACGGCGGGTGGCCCGGCTCTGCTCGTGAGTCTGGCTTCACCACAGGCCTTTGGGGAGGAGGCAGCTGCAGTCAGCTGCCAGCCGGCCAACCTCTTGCCTTGCCGTCCCAGCAGCACTAGGTCAGCACCTTCCAACCTGAGCATCTCATCCCCTGGCAGCACCTCTGCCAGGCTGGGTCCCTGGGCCCCACCGACTCCAACCTCTGCTTGCTGGACAGCAGAGTTCTTGGCTCCCAGCCACCTGGGACCTCCACAAGGCCTGTTGTTGCTCAGTCCCATCCCCCAGTAGGGTCTGCCTGGCCCTTCCCAGCCCCCTCCCCCCGGGCCTCTCTGGCCATTTCCTATTGCCGCTCCCCTTTCCCAAGCCTCAGTAAGGGCCGTCCAAGCACAGAGCTCCTCACGGCCCTCCTCAGGCCACTCATCTCCACCCCAGGACCGCCCTCCTCCACCGCCACCTTGGCCAGCTCCCGTAGTCTTGGAAGGCCTGGCCAGTCCTGGGAAGCACACTTCCCAATCCAGAGGAGCCCCAGCTGGGACAGACTGGGCGTGCTTAGATCTCTGTGGGAAGCCCAGAAGCTGCCAGAAAAGCTAACTTGGCTGCTTGAGTACTTAGCCTACACTCTGCCCTGATCGCGGTGCTAGGGTCCTGGAGGGCATACAGCCCTGAAGGCCAACAGGGTGGACGTGCACAGAATGACTCCATACGTTTATGTATCCATCCCTCTGTCCATCCATCCACTTAGTGAACTGCTGTGTGCCAGACACCTGTAGGGGAGCCGGGGACAGGGTGGAGGCTACGTGGAGGGTCTCAACTCATGCTCACTTTGCGTATAGGGAGCCCCTTCAGCGTGCGCTTCTGCGGGAAATGGGCATGTCCCACACAGGTCAGCAGGCTGATGGGGCTCTGCTCCTCACCCCGGTGGTCAGAGGGGCTTCGCTAAGATGGGCTGAACACCGCGAGAAGTCTGGGAGCCGCTGAGAGCCACACCTGGGTCTGCCCAGGGGCCTCATACCTCAGGTGGACTGTCCCGCAATACACACAATGCCTAGTGGCCCCGGATCCTTGCCTTGTCACCAGCTTTTGGGATGTGTGGCCTTGCTTGGGGACTGCCAGAGAAGGGTCTGCCCAGCCTGCTCCCAGTCCTCCAGTCCTGAGACTCTGGCTGCAGGACCTCAGACCCTCGTCCAGTCTGATGCCCCTCTGCTCACCGCTCCAAGTCTGTGCTGTCTGCACCCAAATCCCAAGTCCCAACATGAGGCTCCCTCTCAAAGCTCAGCGATGGGGCCGTCTCACCACCCACCCTGCTCAGCCTCTGGGCAGGCCGGCAGGTTCTGTGACACTACATTTCCCCCAACAGGACTCAGGGGGAACAGGCCTCACCTGGTCCTCTCTGTGCCCTGTCCTGGATGGGAAAGGGAGTAACAAGAGCGGGGGAGCCTGCACTATTTTTACCAAGAGGTAAGCAGCCAAGTGTGTATGGCAGACGGCAAATGAATCTATAAATATTTATCCCAAGGAAGAGGGAAGCAGAAGCTCCCAAGGCTGCACTTGCTGCTGGTGACGCCCCCTCCCTGAGCTCCCACCCATCCTGGAGCCTCCCTAAACTTCAGCCCATCCAGCCCAGCCCACCCTCTCCCGACCTCAGCTGTGTGCCAGTTCAGTCCCTTCCCAGGCCCCCACCAGCTGTGATGCAGCTGTGCACCCAGGGCCCGCCCCCAGCCCCCAGGCCCCTTTGCTCCTGCCGTTTCCCCCTACACCTGCCCTCCAGCTGCTGTTCTGACCCAGCCCACCTGCCTTCCAGATGTTGCCCTCCCTCTGACTCTATTGCTGGTCCCAAGGGTGGAGGTGGAGGAGGTGCCTGGCCTGGGACACAGGGGCAGGAGGCAGAGGCAGGGCTGACGGTTGTCAGTACCAGCGTGCGCTGGGCTGAGATGGCGGGAAGGGGGCATGCAGGAGCTGAGGGCTGAGCTGCCTTCCGGCCCACCCCACTGGCCTTGCTGCTGGCCCCTCCATCAAAGGCCCTGGGGCCTACAGACTACCCCCCCCCCGCGGTCTGACCCTAGACTCCTGTCCATGTAAACATTCCTCTGACTTTCTTCCCTAAAATATAAACGCCGTGGCCAGGCCTCAATGGAAGGAAGCCATCCGTCCCCGGCCCTGTCACTGCCCCTTTCATCTCCTTCCCGCCACCAGCCTGCCCGCTGCTCTATTTACACTGGACACTTCCTCTGGGAACAATACTGCCCAGGAGGCAGGCTTGGGCAGGAGGGTGGGAAGGCAAGGGGACTCCTGTTCTGCTCACCCAGGGACAAGCAGATGTGGGGGCTGGGCCTGTCCCCACCCCTGGCAGCCTCCAGCCTCTGGCCCTAGCGGCTCTGACTTGGCTGGGCAAATCCCAGGAGGTGCAAAGGTTACGGCCTGGCCGCGGGGGTTGGAGTCATGGGCACGTGGCCTGGCTCTGCCCTTGTAAGCTACGGGCCCTAGTGAGCTCTCTCTCCATAGAAGGGCTGCAAGGTGAGAGGGCAACTGCCTGTGCCCTGGGAGGGGATCATAGACAGATGTGGTGCCACATCTGGCCCAAGATCCCGAGACCAGGAACTCTCACCTGGCCCAGAAGAGGTGGGGGTGGGGGGACGGAAGCAGGAGGCCTGGGGCTGTTCATGCAGTCCTCTCCCTCATCCCAACAAATGGCCAGCTCCTCCTCAGCTCCCCAGGTTCCAAAGCTTTCCTACCACGGCTCCAAACTCAACAAGCCCCCAGCAGGCAGACTGAGCGGAACAGACTCTACTGTAGTGGCGGAAGAGATGCAAACACTGACTGTCCATCTCTGGGACATGATCTCTCCAATGCCTCAAGACGACCTGGTTGAGCAGGTACTCTCCTTGCCCCATTTGACAGAGGAGGAAGCTGAGCTGGGAGTGGGAGACACCCAGAACTGAGCTCACCCTGCAGAGAGCTCCTGGAGGCTGGGTCATCCCCATTAAGTCTATCGGGTAAGCTCTGGGCGGACCCAGGTTTCTCTGTAGGGGCTCCTTTCCTGCCCTGCCCCATCTCCTCCTCACCCCCACTTCCTGTTCCCATAACACAGAGCCCCTAAAGTGTTAACTGCGATGGGTAAAATGGTGCAGCAGATTGCTACAATAAATAATTTACTGATATTTATAAATATTCAAATCAGCCAGCTTCAGAAATCGAATGAAGGGAGGGCCTCGGGAGAAGGGGCCCGTTATGGCATGAATCTCATCACTCCCTCCACAGGCTGGGGAAGGCCAGGGCTCCTGCCAGTTCTGAGTGAGAAAGGGGGGCTCCCGTAGCTGCACCTGGGCCCCTTGTCCCCTGATCTCCCTCATCCTCGCAGCTGGGAGAGCTGCTACTGCCTCACCTGGTCAGGGCCAGGCCCTCTCCTACAGGCAGCCTAGGCTCAAGGGGAGAAGAGGCTGGGTGCCCACCACCCGTGGCACTGGGTCTTGGAGTTGCTTGTCTTGCTAGGGTGGGGGCAGTCCCAGGGGGCTGGGCAGGCCCGGCAGCCCCTCCCCACCCGTGAGTAATGTGTTTCGGGGCCGGTCTGCCTGTCAGCTACCAGGCTCCGGGTGCTTTATGGGCTCTGCTTGGTGGCTCTGAACTCCCTGGTAGGAAATAAAGTTCTCCCTGCGCGTCCCTTCTAAACATTTCACTCAGTGGAAACGGTGTTTAAGAAAAATGAGGACATATTTCTTCCTAAGGATGCAGTATCCCCTTTGGGCGGCCTAATGCCCGCTGTATATCAGGAGGTGGGAAGGCAGGGGCCAGGAGCCAGTCCCCTGGGGTGGGGGTGCGCCAGGGCCCTGTCTGTCTGCTGCCAGGCAGCTAGGGCGGCCATGGGCACTGCACGGCCACTCTGGTGGCCACCCTAGCCCATGGCATCTAGAACCACAGGAGTACACCGGGCACTTATAGTCACCTCAGTGATCCCCCCGTTTCCCTGTGCGCTTGCTGTTCTGTCCCCATTTCCAGACAAGGCTACAGAGGTGGCGAGGATGGTAACTGCACACTGTCACCCAGTCAGTGCGGGAGCCTGGCCCCTCTAGGCTCTGTGGTCCAAGGTCACAGTCCTGAACCCCACACATGCCTCCTGCAGTCTTCCAACCAGCTGTCCTGGAGTCTCAGGGCGCTGCTGGGAGTTTCTACCTTCCTATCCTTAATGAACTTGAACTTCACAGACCCCGCGTCCCAGTTTGGGGGCCTTGTGCCTGTATCCATTCAACAGCGTTCTCTGAGCAGCTTCCACAGGCTGAGCTCTGGGCTGAATTCTTTTTTTTTTTTTTTTGGTACTGGGGATTGAACCCAGGGCATCTACCTCTGAACCGCATCACCAGCCCTTTTTATTTTTATTTTTTGCAGTACTGGGGATTGAACCCAGGGGCATTCTACCTCCAAGATACACTCCCATCCCTATTTTTTATTCTTTATTTTGAAACAGGGCCTAACTGTTGCAGAGGGCCTCACTAAGTAGCTGAGGCTAGCCGCAAACCTACGATCTTCCTGTCTCAGTCTCCCAAGTAGTGGGATTACAAGCGTGTACCACCACGCCCGGCTCCTTTTTATTTTTTATGTTGAAACAGGGCCTTGCTAAGTTGCTGAGGCTGTCCTTGAACCTGTGATCCTCCTGTCTCAGCCTCCCAAGCCTTGGGCTGAATTCTGAGGCTATGATACGAGCAAGACAGGCAGCCCTGGGTCTTACATCACCCTGGTTCCCACAGCGGGCCTATTCAGTTCAGACAAGGGAATGAACGTGTGAAAGTCTTTACAAAAGCCATCACCCGTGGCCAGGAGCACCGGTGCCACATGAGTGGCAAGTCTGCAGGCAAGAAAGGGTTGCTGGACATGCGCTGCTCCCCCCACCTCAGAACCCATCTCCAGTTGAACAGTTCCCTCCCCTAGCTTCCCCAGCAAGGACCTGTCCCCTGGGAGAGGGGCCTCCTTCACGATCCCATCCCCAGTGCGGAACAGAAGGACCTCTGAGTTTTTGCTGGAGGGAGGAAGGGTGTCTGCTGCCCTGGGGTTCTCAGCCAGGTCCCTGGTCCTCCAAGCTGGGGAGTGGGCGGGGCTTGGCCGCTGGGCCCTAGCTTGCCCCCCTTTGTTTATTTATTTATTATGATTTTTTAGTCCAGTTAAAAGGTTTACTATCCAGACGCGTCTAAGTGGCCTCACTTAGCGTAAGTAACTCTATAAATCAGGGGAACTGTTAGCATCCACCGCACAGGCTGGCTATCAATCTCCCCCAGGTCACAGCCAAACAGGAAGGGGAGAAAAAAGAGAGTTACCACCCAGGGGAGATTTAAAACACACACACACCGAGCAAAGGCACACAAAGTGTGTGCATGCCTGTGTGCGTGTACATACCCGGGATCTCTGTATTTGTACAATCATATTATAATCACACACGCACATGTAGAGCGGCCCAGAAACTGGAAATGCTGTGTAGAACACAAACGTGGTTCCTCCCGCCAGAGGAGAGAGAGCCTGAGTGGGGGGGAGCCCAGGGATGGGCCATCAGTGTCCAAGTGGCCTGCTGCAGATGAATGGCTCTGGAGGGCCGTGGAAGGGGAAAGTTTGGCCCCCTGCCCTCTGCAAACCCAAAGGGACCACACTTCTCCCTTTTGCGAGCCCAAGGTGGGCACTTGACAGGGAGGGGGAGCCAAAGAGGAGACGGCAGGGAGGCCATGAGCTGCAGGACACTGCAGCGGGGCACGTCGCCCTGTGTGCTCATCTGAGCCCTCGCCTCCTGTGCCTAAGGCCTGGCACCAGGCTCAAGAAGGGCAGCACCATGTGAATGGGTGACCAGCCACAGTACAGAGAATGAGGGTGTGAGGCTAGGGTGAATAGCAGAGCCACCTTCCCATGGCCGCTGCCCCACCACTGTACTGAGTAGATGCGGCCGGGTGTCCGCGTGGCCTGGACACAGGCTCCCACCCCATCCTGGAAGGCCCCAGACCTAGAAGGCCTACCAGCTGAGCCGCACCGGGCACCAGGGACTGGAGCGGGGAGGTGGCTCTGACATCTCCTCTGGATCTGGGGCAGACATAGGTGAGGCAGCCCGAGGTGGGAGACCTGCCCAGGCCCACCTCCCCTCCCGCTAGCCCGGGAGGCCTGCCTGGCTCACCCCCCTGCCTGCCCGCTGCATCTCCCCATGAACTCTATTTCTCTTTCCTCTCTGAAAACAACTGAGCTGTAAATACTGTTTAACCTTCTCCCCCCCCCCCCCCCCCCCCCCCCCCCCCCCCCCCC
>PVJS01003933.1:0-49359 GCA_004027185.1 Glis glis | reverse complement strand
TGTCCTTGGGACGGACAGTGATCCTTCACTCGGCAGCCCCGCTCCAGCCCTCCGCCCGCCAGCCCGCCCCCCTCCCCGGGCCCAATCTGTTTTCAAAGTGTGTCTGTCCTTTATTAAATTGTTTTCTTTTCCACATTATCAGTTGCCATGGAGACCTCATCTCTCGGATTATTTGAATTTCATTATATCTATTGATTTGGGAGCATTTCATCTTTTTTATTGTTTTTCTGTCAATTTTCAAAACGAATAACCATCTAATTTGCGTCAGTGCTGATTATGTTTGTCCCTCAATAGAGGTCGGCAGCTGCGCTGGGGAAACAAATCAATGAAAAACCATCATAAAACTCCCCACTCCAGTCTCCAGGATGTGTGGGTGACATTCCACGCCTGCGAGAGACGCACTCATCAGCTCCAACTTCGGCTACGGTGGCGGCAGCTCCGCGCCACGTCCGCCTCCTTTGGCCTTAATATTTAATTTCGCGATTTGGGGCATTATTAGTGGTGTTTTTATTAGTGCGTGTGCATGTGAGTGTTTGGTGGTGGGCTAGCTGTTTCATTAATTTGTGGGTGAGGCAGGGAAACCCCGGAGGAGGGCAGCGCGGCCGGCGTCGGGGGGTGCAGCAGGAAGTGGAGAAAAGAGGGGGACTGCCCGGAGCAGGGGACTGGAGCCTGGGGACCAGGAAGGCCCTGAGGAGACGCTGGAAAAGGGGGGACCAAGTGGAGGGGAGGAAAAGAGGGAATTCAAATTGCTTACTTTGTTGGTTTTTTTTAAATAATTTATGCAATTTTAAGCATTTATGTATAAATTTTTTAATAAGCCACCCTGGAGCAGGATGGCCATTAACATCCCAACGTCCTTCTGTCCAATGGGCTGGCGGAGAGGATCAATTTCTGAGAGTACTTTCCCTTTTTTATGACATGATAAAATGCTTTTAAAGCAACTTACACAAATATGGAAATTTTTTTTTCTTTTTTTCCGTCCCCTCTCCCTTCCCCTAACAGTCTTCTTATTCACCAGGGAGGGGGGTGCACACACACACACACACACACACACACACACACCCTGTGCTCACACTCTCTCTCCTGCTGGGGAGGGGGCTGAGGGGGCTGGCAGGGAGACAGCCCCAGTTCTAACTGGAACTGGCCGCCTGTCCTTCTAACAAGGGCATAAACTTTCATTACCCATGCACGCAGTCAAAGACAATTTAGGGAAACGCGCTGCTTGGAAAAGGAAAACCTCAGCGATTCGCGGCCCATGCCGCCACCACCATCTGGGGGCTCTCCCTCCAGCTCGAGGGCACCCAGGCCTTGAGCCTCTGGCCCTGTCCAGCAGGAGCTGGGGGAGGGGCAGGGACGCCTCTGTGTGATGCCTCTGTGGGAGGCAGCCAGAGCTGGACAGGAGGGCCCACAGTGCAAGGGTCTCCCTCTTTGGGTGGACTGGACCATGTTGGCATAGGCCAGTGGTGTGTGGGGGGGTCTTGCCCTTCCCTGAGGCCTCTTCATTAACACCAAGCATAGGCCCTCTGGGGCCAGCACGGGGCTCCCTCCTTTATGCCATTCCAGTGCCTGGAACAGGGAAGAAGCTAGGCCATGTGGATGGACAGATAGATAGATGGACCCAATGAAGACAAAGCAGGGAATAGGCCCTAACATGACCTGAGGCCCTGGCGGGAACCCCCGCCCCACACACGCCCAGAGCTGGGAGCAAGGTGCCCTGCCCAGGGGTCCCCACTCTGGAAGCAAGGCTGGAGTAGAAGTGCCTCTGGAAGAAGAATCAGGGCATCGGCTGCCATCACCCCACCCTGGGCTCAAGCCCCAACTTCCTGGGAGACGGAAGCAGACCTTGTGAGGAGGACGGCAGGTAGCCCCATCCTCAGACTTCAGGGTGACCCCAGCCTGGCCTCCCAGCTCACCCTAGGGTCAGCCTTGCCTACCCCCACCCCTGCTGAGGCGGTCCATCTGGGACCCAGCATGGGGCCTGTGCCCCTCCCCACTCTGCCACTGTGGGACCGCGTCCAGCCTTCTGAGACTACACTTGAGCACCTGGGCTTTGTCCACTTCCAAATAAAACAAACCAACTCTAGAGACTTGGCCCCCTCTTAAATACTTGCCACTTCCAGCAAGTTCCCTCTGCCCTAGGCCTCAGCGTCCTCTTCTGTAGTACTGTCTGAGGGGATGATACGGGTGACATAGCTGGCACGGAGCTGCAGAGCATACAGTACCTGCCACTATGCTCGGGCAGAGTCTCCTCCCCAGTCACTCCCACAGCCCTGCCTGCTTCTGCCCAGGGCCTGGAGAACTGCCCGGTGCCTCCACTTCCCTAGCCCCCAAACTCGACTTTCTTTTTGGTCTTTTGCCTGCCCAGGCCATCAGGGCCTGGCCCTCCTAACCTGGAGCCCCGGGGCCCCTCAGAAGGCACCCCCTCTGAGTGAGTGGTGGGTGGGCTGCTCAGGAAGGCCCCACGGCTAGCTGGACCCTCTGCTGTGGCAGCAAGGGAGCAACTCTGGTGAGGCCAGGCCACCCCAAGCCCTTGATGGGGACGAAGGGGAGCGCCCACCCCTCCTCCTTTTCTGTGCTCAGATCCCCCCCAACTGTCATTAAAATAACAAGTTTCTGTTACAATCTAAACATTCCCACATCGCATAAAGGGTTATATTACACCCGAGTCACTCCCGGCCCATGTTTGCACAGAAAAGCTCACGGCAGGTCCCCCCTCCTGACGAAGTGACTTATTAAAGTTTAAACAGTAATTAACAGAACAATAAAAATAAAGGGATGTTTGGGGAGTCATAGCGCACACAGGGTTTTTGGCAGTGCCAGCAGTTTTTCAGTGCCCTGCGCTGGCAGCAAAATGTGACTGTGAAGCCAGGGGGGACGGAGGACGGCCCAGGGTTGGGCCAGGGAGGCCTGAGACCTGAAGGAGAGAACCAGAGCCCAGGCTGGAGGGAAGGGGTGAGGGTCTGCGGTGGCAGGGTGGGCACGGTTCAGGGGAGATCTGACACAGCAGGGAATCTGCCAGGCCGGGTGGGAGGGGTGATGGCTGAGCCCAGCCTGGCCCCAGGCACTTCCGGGAGGAGCCCAGTGCCTCGGCCACATCCAGCCAGCTCCGGCAGGGACCTGGCTCCGAAGGCGGCAAGTCCCTGGCTATGTCAAACCTCTCTCCTGCTTGCACTGGCATCAGGAGACTCTGCAGCTGAAGACTGCTGGGCTGGAACCCTGCCACGCTGTGCTTTTCTTCCCTGTGGGCAGGTACCTCTCTCACCCCAGGCTCCTGTGGCCAGGGTACCCTGAGAACTTTCCTGAGGCCACTGGCCCTTACTAAGCCATGAGCAAGGACTCCGGGGAAAGGCCTTCCTCTCCCTGCTCTAGGGGAGGGAGAACAGCCAGCCTAACTTTGTCCAGCCACCTACAGGAGGAAGCACACAGCTAGCTAGACCAGGTGGACCCCATGAGGATGGTCTCATTCCCCGAGGCATGCAGGGAACTGGCCCGGGGGCTGGTCAAAGCCAAAGCACCCTGGGGCCAGCAGGGTGAGGCCAGTTATCCTTAGCCTCACCCCTTCTCCCTCCACAAGTTCTGCCCCGAGCCTCAGACACCCAGCTCTAGGGGAAGGGAAGAGAAAGGCCAGACAAGGAGGGGTCCTGGGGAGATAAGGCCAGAATGTTTAGGGGTTTTCCCTCAAAGCCTTGGGGGCCGGGGGAGAAGGGACAGCCGGAACCCTTGGAGGCCACCATGTGTTATCTTGTGTAGAGACCAACCCATCCAGCCAGGTGACAGACATCAAGGTACTGCTGGGCTGGCCTTTGACCTTCAGGTCCCAAACCTCTTCCTCTCCCAGACGCCCAATGTTGTAGAATCTGGTAGGGGAGAGCGGGAGTCCTCCTAGGGCTGTCCTCTGACCTTATGATCCCAGTGCCCATGGTCACTCTTGCTGCCCTTGCCTGTCACTGCCCGTCCCTGTTCCTCCTCTCCTTATAGGGTTGGTTCCAAAAAGTGGATTTCAATAGAGCATCCCAATGCCCTTCTGCAGGAGTCTCCCTCCACCTCAGCACCTACCATCGCAGCCCTGGGCCAGCATTAAGCTCAGAAATGAGCTCCGAGCCGGGCGTGGTGGTGCATGCTTGTAATCCCAGTACTTGGGAGACTGAGACCAGAGGATCCGGGTTCGCAACCAGCCTCAGCTACTTAGTGAGGCCCTCTGCAACTTAGTGAGAGCCTGTTTCAGAATAAAGAATAAAAAATAGGGCTGGGGTGTCACGTGGAGGTAGAATGCCCCTGGGTTCAATCCCCAGTACTGCCAAAAAAAAAAAAAAAAAGAGAGAGAGAGAGAGAGAAACGAGCTCCGTGCCCAGGGCGAGCGGCCCCTCCATGTCCCAGCAGCACAGGCTGGCAGGAGCAGCTGAGAGCCACAAGTGGAGGTGAGAGGCTGAGCCGGGGCCAGACAATCTCTAACCTGTCTCCTGGGATCTGGGTTCTGGAAGCTGGTGGGCACAAAGGCAGGGACTCTGTCTCTGGCTGAGCCCTGTGGTGCCCAACCATGTCACTGCCTCTCTCCAAGGCCCCTGTGGGCACAGGCAGAAGGGAGTGCAGGGCCCCAAAGACTTCAGTGCCCCCTGGACTCCAGGCACAAGGAACTGTGCCCTGCGGATGTGCTGGCAAGCTGGTAGCTTTTTCCTGTCTCTTTCCTGGGCAGAGCTCTTCCGGGGCATTATCCCCCACCCTCTATGTTAAGTGACTCATGGTTGGGGGAGAGTGGAGGTTGAGGCAGAGAGAGCCCAAGAAGGGGGCAGGCGTTGCTTCCCCAGCCTCCAGCTGCTGAGCAGGGGAGGCAGGCTGGAAGGAACGACAGGCGCTCACACTCCCTTGCTGCTGTTGCTGCTGGAGGAGGCAGACTGAGTCACCCTGCCCCAGAGCAGCGCTGGGGGTGGGAGCTTCCCTCAGGCACAGGGGAAGGACTGGTAGAGGACAAGGCAAAGGGGGTCTGGGTGACATCGAGGAGGGCAGGTGGGACGGGGTCTTCTAGTTGGTATGCTCTACAGTGCGCAAATGGGCAGCTGGCCACTCATTCTAACCTCATTTCTAGAACCCCCATCCTTCTCCCCCGTCCCAGGCCCGTGGCAAGGAGCCCCAGAGGGCAACCTGAGCTCAGGTCCCACGAACTCCTCCGCATGAGGGAAGAGCTACTGGAGCAGAGGCTGTCCTGAATCTGCACAGAACTTCAGAACCAGGTCTGAGGTCTGAGAGGTGACGATTTGGTGAGAGTCCTGATCTCTCATTGGTCAGCCAGCAGACAGATCCAGGGACCCAATTTCCACTCTGAACCTCCTGGTGCCCAGCAGACCAAACTGCTACCCATTTCCATTTAGAAGGGAACTTTCTGCAGTCTTGGAGACTAACTGCTCCAGGGCCCTTGGTTCCCAAACACTCAAGGTTCCCTGCTGGGGAGGGCTGGAGCCACACACTGGCCCACCTGGGCGAGGTCCCCAAGAGCTCTGACCCGGGACCTCCAGAGTGCAAGGCCCGGAGTCAGGCTCCCAAGGGAAGTGCAAGTGGAGACTGCCTCCGAGGCCTGGCTTACCCACTAGAAACGGGTAGGACCTTGTAGCCCTAGGAGGCGACCTTCCTTTTGCAGGGACAGAGACCCCCAGACTTGTGAGTTGTGCTGTGAAGGGGAGATAGGGCAAACACCATCATGGGATTAGGGGGAGGGCAGCAGGTGGCGGAGGGCCCTGTGGATGACATGCCACCCCGCCCTCCCTACAGCCCAGCTCCTCAATCCCCTTGCTGAGGCCAACGGAGAGGACATGAGGGGACTAATTTAGGAGTATTTTTAAAACTGTGGCCCTGGTGGAGGGGTTTAGCAGTTGTCAGCCATCTGGAATAAGGAATTACAATCACCTCCCTAATCCTATATTCCCTAAACCCTAAAGCTGGTTATAGTGTGAGGGAGAGGCAGCAGGTGGGTGGGGGTGGGGGTCTGTTCCAGAAAGGGGCAAAGCCCAGGGAGGTGCCCACAGGCTGGGCAGCACCTTCCCTCCCCTTCGAGGGCGCCTGGGCCCAGCCGCAGGCTGGAGAGCTCAGCGCGTGGAGCCCACCCCGCTCCCCCACCCGCACGCACGCTCACTCCCCAGGCCGCGCCGGCTCGCGCAGGGGCCGTCAGGTAAATTAGATCTGAAAGCTGACAATTTCTGACCATATTTCCTTGATTATTTCAAACAAATGCACAGCAGCCGCTGTAAGGAGATTAAAGTGACATAAACGTCCCGAGTGGGAGGGGGGAGGGCAGAGGATTCAGGTCACCCCCATCCGTCCCCCGCCTGACAGACGCTATATCGCTATCCAATCCAATAAAAAATCCCCCCCTTTTGCTTTAATTAATTTTACAGCTAGCTTGCTTAATTACTTTCAATCAAAATCCTCCTGCCATCGCAAAATTAGAGATGGTTGAGCTCCATTAGCCTAAATTCTTCATTTCCATATAGAAAAGAGGCTGTCTGCAGAGCCAGCCTGGGCCCCTGGCAGGACAGACGCCCGTCTGCCCGCCCGCTGCCAGCCAGCCCACTCCTGGCTTCCCCTCTCTGCCCGTCTCTGGCCTACGCATGTCCCCTCATCCTCTTCCTCTGTTGCACCTTGGGCTGAGAGGAATTGGGGTCCAGGTGGGGTATACTCCTCTCTGTCCCCTAACTCTTCCCTGGGATTCGTGCAGGGACTGCAGGGCTGGGCTGAACTAAAGGGCCAGCGTGGGCATGGAGTGCTGGACCAGGGCTGGTTGCTTGTGGCAAAAGACATGGTTGAGCCTGGGGTCTCCCTGCCCTGAGAGGGATTCCTGGTGCTTCCTGGACAGGGCCTCAGCCGTCACCCAGGGCAGACAGTCTTCTGGCCCTCTGCCCACCCCCGCTTGGGAAGCATAGTTCTCAGCAGGGCAGGAAAACTCCCGGCCTTGGATTTTGGCCTGATCAGTATAGACCCTGAACCAACATCATCCAGGGTTCCCTCTGCTGATTTCTGACCGAGTCCTTGCCCACTGTCAGAACACCTCCCGGACCAGCTGTCTCGGTGCTACAAGGCAACGTGGCAGCCCCCACAGACTGTGGTGTCCTCTGGGGGGCCCCACACGGACTTCTCCCCCAGCCCTGGTTCCCAGCCTACAACAGCTGCTCCTCCACCCCCAGCCTGGGTGGGGTGGGCGGGTCTGGGCTGTCCACATCCTGGGCCTGCGCTGGCTCCCTTCTCCTCCCCTCCACCTGCCTCATCCCTGCACCCCCAACCCCAGCTCTGGAAGCTCCACTTCAGGTTTTCCAGGCTACAGCCCTGAGTGCCACCACAGGGTCCAGCCCAACCTGGGCTCCAGCTGGTTAAGGATCTGCAACAGGATGTAGGGATTACAGTAAAACCTGGCTCCGGATCTACAGGGCAGCAGGCCAAGTCCTGGCTCTGGACTCTCCCCTCCCCTTCTACCTCTCCCCTGCCCAGCTGCCAAGTGAGGTAGGGAGGCTAAGCCTCCCAGCCCTTGGGCGGGGGGTCTGGCTAGACTCTGGGAAGTAGGTGACAAGGAGTGGCACTAAGGGACCCAGGCCAAGTTTGGATGAAAGGCAGGGCTGGGGTAAGATGGGGAAGGAGAACTATGGCTGAAGTCTGCCCTGGACCCTTGCTGCTGCTCTGGGGACAGGAAGCCGACCCCATCCTCTCCAGGGAACCAAGGTGGAAGTAGGGTATGCCGTGCCCACCCCTGGGCAACGCCAAGCAGGGTGGGAAGACGCGCTCTAAGGGCCTAGCAGCAGGCCTCACCGCAGCTCCATGGCTCTGGCTGAAGGGCGCTGGGGTGTGAGGCCAGCTCAAGGTGGACAAGGAGCTGAACCTGGGCCACAGGGGCCTTGCTTCCAGGACACCAGAGGCCCGTGGTCTCTGCTGGCCCAGCTCTAAGGGGTCAACTCAACCCTCCTCTTCCTGATTTGGTGGAGTTTCTCAACTATGTCCTGAGCACCCACTGGCACAGCCCCCTCCAGCCCTTGGTCTTGGGGAGGTCAGAGTCTATGAAGAATGACACACAGCACCAAGCTTCTCGCACGTCACTGACAGCACAGAGGGCGGGGAAGTGACACTGAGCCCTAGTTTGGCAGGAGAGGAGGGAGACACAAGATATGAGGCTCAACGGGGCGTGGGGGCGCACGCCTGTAATCCCAGTGCTTGAGGCTGAGACAGGAGGATTGTAGGTTCAAGGTCAGCCTCAGCAACTTAGCAAGACCTTCTACAACTTAGCGAGACCCTGTTTCAAAATAAAAAAAAATAAAATAGGGCTGGGGTTGTAGCTTAGAGGTAGAATGTCCCTGGGTTCAATTCCCAGTACCACACACAAAATAAATAAATAAGAAAGATATGAGGCTCTGTTCCTCCTCTACACACAGCCTGTGCTCCCTCCTACCCCTCATCAGTGAGCCATCTGTGAGGGGACAGGCAGCGGCAGCCCCAGCGGGTGGACACTTACTGACCTCTTGGGCACTCTCCTTCCGCTAGGGTAGGGCTCTCCCCATTCCCATTTTACCTGATGTCTGGGGAGGCAGGTGGAGGTGCAAGGGCAGATAAAAGGGCAAGTTTGGGGTCAGGTACCCAGAGATCAAAGGGCACACCCATGGTGGGTTTTGCACAGCCCGACTCTACTCCGCGCCAGGCGGCGCTTATGGGGGAGCAGCTGCTTCTCCTCCAGGCCTTTGGTACACAGCCCCGGGTGGAAACAGGTTCCTCAAACGCTGGGCCTGGCTCTCCTTCTCCTGGACATCCTTCAGGTCCGAGCTGCAAGGTCATTTCCTCTGGGAAGCCCTCTGGATCATCCCTCCTCTGTCCTCTCACGGCGCCCGCTCCTCTGTAGTAACTCCTCTTGTTATCCCGCTACCTCACTAGACTGCTAGATCTGTGGGACAGGACCACTGCTTAGCACAGCGTCTGGCCCAGTAAATATTTACTGAATGAACACAGAAAACTAAGTGCTTCTCAAGTTCACTAGGGCAGAGCGGGGATCCAGGGTATGGCCAACTTCTGCACCAAGCCCCGCGGAGCTCTAGGGACCTTTTCTGTCTGCCAGGATAGGGGCTCCTTGGTAGGACTGAGTTGGAACCCCACGGGTCTCTTGCCCTCTAGAGCCTCCCGCTCACCTCCAAATGCCCTTCGCAGGGCTCTGCCCAGAGAACAAAGGAGGGCCCAGTTGTTCCGACATTTCTCTGTGAGAGGAACAACTGTTGCCGGCCAGTCCCTTTCTGAATAAATCCAGCAACTGTTTGCAGCAAAGTGCAACTCTCTCCCTCCACCTCCTGTCCTTGTCCCAAAAAGGAGAAAAGAGGATTGAAAAAAAGATGGGGGAAAATCCCATACCAAGCCCCACAATCTCCCTACACCCGCTCTCAAGTCTGTCTGGAAATCTTATGAGCACAAAGAGGGCACAGGGACAGCCACCTGCTGTCCTGGACAACTGGGGCAGCCGCAGCTAAGGGACAGGCTGTGAGATCAGAACCCAAAAAAAGGAGGTGAGAGAGTGAAGGATGGAGGGGGGCAAGGGGGCGCAGAGGGGCGACAGGAAGGGTCAGAACAGGAGCAGGGCAGGGCGTGCCCACCAGGCCCTGCAGGTGCGAAGGGGTTTGAAGACAGGGGAGAACACAGAGGGCCCAGAAGGACCCCTGGGGACCAGGTGGGAGGGGGTGGCAGGGGGCTACGGGGTGGGGGGCAGTGGATGTGACGGGGGAGGTGACAGTGGGAGAGAAGTTGACTGGGGAAGAGGGAGCGAGGTCTATTAAAAACCTCTCAGTGCATAACACAAAATGTCAGGGTTTATAGCTTCATTCTTGGCTTTGCCGGGACTGAGAACCCTGAACAGAAATGTCACTGCTTGTCATGTTTAATCACCTGCTGTTTGTTAACACCTTCCCTGCAAGGAGCCTGTCTCAATCTGCCCCTGGGCCCCTGAGGGACCCGGAAACAGAAAACATCCCCGGCTCCTTCTCTGGGCTCTTGGACCTGTCTGGGGCTCATGAGGGAGGAGCTCCCCTCTGCTCCCTCTGAAGGCCTCCTGAGGAGCCCCGAGTGACCCTTCCCATCAGGCAGGCCAGAGAAAGGGGCCCCACATGGTCCTTTGCGGGACAGCAACCTGGCTGGCTTAGAAAGATGTGCATGGCATGGTAGAGGCGGGCACTCCTGGACTGACTGCCCATCGCTTGCCCTCGGGCCTGTCTGTCCTTCTGTCTGTCCCGCCCACTGCCCGAGCCTGGGGTCACAGAAGATATAAAGGAGGGACGTTCGGATCACCACAGCCTGGAATTCACCAATCTGTCTGCTTGAACAGCAACTGCCACATAACATCTACTGTTCAAAGCCACCCTCCTCCCCGGTACGATCTGGATCACGCCATCTGTGGTTCTGGCTTGGCTCCCTCCCTGAGCATGCTTCCCCGGGTTGTTTAGACTAGGAATTCTCAGCCCTACTGCTCCCAAACTCCTTCCTCTGGGTTGGGGGTAGGTGGGGGGTGCAAGGGTAGATAGGCTACTCAAGCAGCACACGTTTCCCCAAGAACACCAGGCTGTTCCCCACTTCAGAAATCACAGCGTAGTGAACTCTGGGAAAGCCGGCGGATGCTCTCAGACTCCACCAAGCAAAGAGCAGGCGAACTTAGTCCTTAGCCCCCGGGTCCGGCCCCACTGGGGAAAGCTGTCTGCAAAGCAGCAAGGTTACCCTGCACTATTCCCAAGGTAGCCCTGCTACTTCTAGCGGCCAGTGGGGATCCCAGCTCCTGAGCTGAGCGGAAGTGGTCTCCCAGGGAATCAGGAGAACCGTCCCCATCTTCCCTTCCCCAGCGGTCTCTGCTTTCACAGAAGCATATTGCACAAGCATGCACCTGTGGACCTGGCTCATGGGAGTGTGCCCGCTCATTTAGACTGTGTCCCACAGTGCTCCGTCCAGCCTGCTCACTTCCACTCACCAGAGAGACATCACAGTGTCCCGCTCCTGCAGATAGGGGATCACCCCTTTCTCAGATGAGGCCTTTGACAAAGGAGGCTTTTGGCCGGGCACAGTAGTGCACACCTGTAATCCCAGTACTTGGGAGGCTGAGATAGGAGGATCTCAGGTTTGAGGCCAGCCTCAGAAACTTAGAGAGACCCTCAGCAACTTTAGCAAGACCTTATTTCAAAATAAAAAATAAAATAGGGGTTGGGGGTGTAGCTCAGTGGTGGAACACCCCTGGGTTCAATCCTCAGTACCAAGAAAGAAAAGAAAAGAAAAGAAAAGAAAAGAGAAGAGAAGAGAAGAGAAGAGAAAAGAAAAGAAAAGAAAAGAAAAGAAAAGAAAAGAAAAGAAAAGAAGGCTTTCTCTGAGTGTATCTGCACCAACCACCACATTGCAGGCAAGGCCCAGGGAGGAGTCCACGGATGGCAGGTGAGGCACACATGGGGCCAGAGACACATTCAGTATGTGGGTCTGCAGCACAGTGAATACCCAGGGCTGGAAGCCTTGCATTCTACACAATGTTGCCATGTGGTAGGGTCCTCAGGGAAGACTGGTTCCCCCTGGGAGGGGTGCCCTACACTGTGTCTGTCTCCGGGCATTTGGGAACAAACCCAGCAGTGTTTCTCAGCCTCCTATTTCTCCACCTGTGCTTGCTTCCTTCTCCCCCCACCCGCCCTTTGCAGTGTTAGGAATTGAACCCAGGGCCTTGAACATGCTAAGCGCACACTCTACCACTGACCTACACCTCCAGCCCTCCCCACCTGTGAAACAGGACAATTCCTGGTCTTCCTCCAAGGGAAGCGAGGAGAGAGGGATGTTAGGTGTGGCATTAGCTGAATCCCCAGAAGGAAGATGCTGGGTGAACTCATGGAGGGGAGGGGTTGAGAGTGGTCCATTTCTCTTCAGAAGCCCTGCTCTGGCTGTGAGCCATGGGGGCAGAGGGCTCAGTGTCAAGGGGGTAAGGTCACAGCTGCAAGCCCCTTCCCAGGCCTGTCAGGTTTCCGTGTGCATACCCACTGGAGGGCACGTGCACCTGGCTGAACGCAGCAGCCCATGGAGTGAACCTGGGTTAGGGCAGGTGGTCTCAGGTGGAGCTGAGCCAGTTGTGAGTCACCCTCCTGGACAGGACATATTCAGTGGAGATGCCTCATCTCTCCAGAACCCTGGGGAAAGGACGAGGCCCAGCAGCCCACCCTCCGGCCTCTAAAGAGGACTGATGAACACTCTCACTTTGCCAGGAACAGAGGGAATTCCCAGGATGGGGCTCTTTCCAGTCCTGGGCAAGCTGGGGTGGCTGGGCACCATGTTGCTGATGACACGGTTCTGACAGAGACTCTGCCCAGAGTCTCTGTAGTCCCTGCCCCCTGAGGTCTCTCCTTTCCAGGGAACTGATGACAGGGGCCTTCTCATGCTCATGGGAGGTCAAACCCGAGTCTCCCCCACTGGGGGGGTTTATTTTATTTTATTTATTTATTTTTTTGCGGTACCGGGGATTGAACCCAGGGGTGTTCTACCTCTGTACTACACCCCCGGCCCTATTTTTTTATACTTTATTTTGAAACCAGGTCTCACAAAGTTGCAGAGGGCCTCACTAGGTAGAGAGAGAGAGAGAGAAGAGAGAGAGAGAGAGAGAGAGACAGGGAGAGGGAGAGAGAGAGAGAGAGAGAGAGAGAGCGAGCTGAGGCTGGCCGTGAACCCGGATCCTCCGGTCTCCGCCTCCCAAAGTACTGGGATTACAAGTGTGTGCCACCACGCCCGGCCTACAGGGGGGTTTTAAAAGCTGGTCCCTGTCACCCACAGGGACCATGAACACATGTGGAATGTGTCCTCTCACCTAAGCAGGGCATGGTGGAGCCCAAGAGGAACTGGGGAGCGGGGCCTGGCCTGGGGTGTGGGAGCCTCAGGGTCTGGAGATGGTGGGCCTGAGACCTCAGATTTATCAGATGAGCGCCGCCTCCCAGCCAGGCCCCCTGCCATAATCCTTTCATTAATTTACTATTAGATGGGAAATTACTCCTCACCCAGGAATATAAGTTTTCATCTTATTTTAAGTTGGATTCTTAAAGCAATTACCGAGGCATCTGGCGATGACTTCACCGCACAGCCGGGCCCTGGAGGGGAGCAGGGCAGCCCTGAAGCTGCACAGGCCCCACTCAGCCCCAGCCCTGAGGGGAGTCGCAGACTAGGAGCCCCGGCCCAGGCCCAGGAGGGCAGCGGGCACTCTGTAATCTCTGAAATGTGCTCTTTGTGGAGAAGCTCCTTCCAGCACCACCTGCCCCCAAACCCACTGGTGACAGTTGCCGAGAGCCTCGGCAGCTGGTGCCGCGGGAGCGCTTTCTATTTTTAATTGTTTGATCGGAATATTAACTCATCTAGGCCTGTTCCCAAGGCACAGTCCCCAGCCAAAGGGTTTCCCCACTTCCCATACCTTCTCTCTCCCCTCTTGAGTCAGAATCAACTTGGAAATTAATAATTGGAGACACGGACCTCTGTGCATTTGTAAGGGCTCACAGCGTGGGAGAGAAAGAGAGCAGGCTCTGCACCCACCCGAGGAGCCCAGAGCTGGCCTCGGCCCTCCCTGCTCTCTGTGCCATGCTCTCATGCCAGGAGCTCCCAGGAAGGGCAGGGACAGGCACTGGGAGGACGTGTAGACTGGGCCGAGGACCTGGGCAGGAGGATGGCTTTCACTGTAACATTTCAGCTTCCGCTTACGAGAGGGAGTCCCGAGGATTAAGGACCAGCAACTCCTCTGTGGACCACCCCCAAGGGCTCCCGTCCCGTCCCCAGTGGGCTAGTCACACAACCCACCCAGCTGAACTGTGTCACTTGAGCTTGGGACAGAGTCTGCTGGGGACACACCTGGCCGTTCTGCCCCCACCTGACCCCTTCCCGGGAAGGGCCCCCACCCAGCACAGGGACGCCTGTGGCCCTCGTCTCCCCCGTGTGCCCTGGGCCCTGCTGCCGCGCTCTCCCCTCTCAAGGTCACAGGGCCGTCCTCACCAGGAGTATTTACTCACCAGACTGGCCCTGTTAGCAGCACTCACCACAAATATGCTTTCTGATAAAGTTGGCAGAAAAAATTCTAGAGCTCAAAACAATGTCAAAAATCACCCCTGCCCCCACCCAGCGAGGGCGAGGTAGGGCCTGGAAACAGGTCACACAGCCAGCTAGGGACAGTCCTGGGGAAGCTTTTGTCACTCTCCCTCTCCCACTTTGCTCTTTCCAATGTACAGCCTGTTGCCCAGGGGACCCGGGTCGGGGACAGTCTAAGCTGAGTACTAGGTCTTGGGGGCAGTCTTCCTGGGGCCTCTGGAGGCCGAGGCCTGTACCTCGCTGCTCCCTGGGCCGTCTCACCTCACTGCGCCCCCTCCCCCGCCCCGTCCTCCCTCTGTGCACATGGGCTTTAATGTTTTTATTACCTGTTTGACTCGCTGCCTTATTGCTTCTCCCCTTAATGGGGCCGTAACCGTGGAAACGAGGAATAAACGGCCACCAGAAAATGAGATGATTAAACAGGTCACCCTGGCAAAACAAACTCAGCCAAGGAACCTCTGGGGGTGGGGAAGGTAGGCTCCCCCTCCCCCACCCAGGGCCAGAAGGCCTGGACCAGAGCCAGACCACAAGTCCCAGGAAGGACTGGGGCAGATACAGTGGGGCGCCCCCTGCTGGGCAGTGGAACACGGCGTTGATCCTCCTCTGGCCAACCAGGGTACCCCCGCTTGCTGTGGCCTTGGGCTCTTGGGCTACAGGGGTGGCAGAGAGGGAGGCACTGTTCAGAGGGAGGTGAGGACCACAGCCATGGAGAGGATGAGTTTCCCAGTGACACAAACTTCCAGCAGGATCTCCCTGCCGGCCTCCTGGATGCTCCGCCTTCCCACTGCACCGGGGGTCCCTCACCTAAGGCTCTGGCTTCTCCAGTCTCCTGTTCTCATGCAGCATATTCCCTCCAAGCGGCCCCCTTAGTTCAAGGATAAAACCCTTTAAGAAAAGCAAAACGTGGGCCAGGCATGGTGGCACATGCTTATAATCCCAGTACTTGAGAGGATGAGATAGGAGGATTGCACGTTTGAAGCCAGCCTCAGCAACTTAGCAAGATCCACAGCAACTTGGTGAGAGACCCTATTTCAAAACAAAATTAATAAACAGGGCTGGGGTGTAGCTCAGAGGTAGAATGCCCCTGGATTCAATACCCGGTACCAAAAATAAACAAACAAACACAAAAAAAAACCCAAACAAACAAATTTGGGCAGGTTCCCGGTAGGAATCCCTTGTCTTTGGAACCACAAAATGTGTCTGTTCCCCCCCTCATTGTCTCCCCCAAAGCCAGGCAGTACCTTGGCCTCACCCAGAAGGCAACAAGAGAAGAGTGGGCCCTCTTGGCTTCAGGAAGGGTTCTCAGTGCTAAGCGCCTATGGCTCTGGAAGAGCCCCCAGAGGGCAGGCCCAGGGGACAGCAAAGGACAGATCCCACATCCAGCTGGGAGCAGGAAGCCCAGGCGTGAGGCAGAAGTCTGAAGCCCTGGCATCTGGGCTGGGCCCCAGCATGAGCCCATGGCCCTCTTTGGGGCTCACTGTCTGTACTGGGTCTGTAGCTGGCAGGGTCACAGCCTAGAAAGGACAGGCATGCTGCAGTGAGGTCTGCTCGGCAGGAGGGGAGACCCAGGGGACGTAGAGATGGGCCAGGGAGGAGGTAGAGGAGAGGCCCAGACCCCGCTGGCCACTGGCCTCCTGTCACACTGCAGGCTCTCCCTGCACGCCATGGTCACGGCCCGTAGCTGCCTCGGACTCCTGTGCAGCCACGCGGCTCCCAGCTTGGTCCTCCTGCCCCCGTGCCTCTTCACGTCACCCACAATCCGGGCCCTATTTCTTCCTGTAACCCGGGATCTGGGAGGTTCTCGAGGAGCTAAAGCCTGGGCCCCAGGGGAATAGGCCAACATTTGCTGCCTTCCTCCTTCTGCCCCCACTGCGAGGCCGTCTGGGCACTCGGGGAAGAAGCACAGCTGTCAGTCAATTGTGCTGGTGCTTACAGAGGGAAGGCGTGAGCCCTGGCCCATGCGGAGCACTGGGAGGAGGAGCAGTGCAGTGGCTAATGGTCACCATTAGGAGCAGTAGTCGAAGAAAACAAGGTCCTTGGCCTTGGCCTCCTGGGGACCAGGGTACACCAGTATGCATGCTGCCCTGGCACACCAATGTCATGAGTATAACCAGATCCTCAGAGCTGAAGGCCCCAGCTGGCCTCTTATCTCTTCCCAGGGCCAAGTGGGTGTGAGACTGGCAAGGTGGGGGGCAGGAAAGGTGAGCGGAGAGGGCTTGCTGGAGTGGGGTGGCCTGGCAAAAAGGTAGAAAATGAGGTTGAGCTATAGGGGAAGTCTAGTGGGAGGTGTGGGTGTCTAGAGAGGATGCCCATAAGGCCTGTCATTCAAAGCTCCCGTCCCTGTCCCTTCTGCCTGGCATGACAGGAACCAGGCAGGCCTGCAAATGTGGGGGGGACCAGGAAGTCTGTACCTCCCACAGCAGGAGCTCCCCAGAGGCTCAGTGAGCTGCAGCCCCACCACCTCTTCCCTGATAGGGGATATATGTCCGAGGTGTGGGTCTATGGTCAGGCAGCCAGATGGGTGAGCGCTGGACCGCCAGGCTGCCACCTTTAGAAGCCAACCAGTGAGGTCGTCAGCGCCTCCTCCTCAGCCCCTTCCTACTCTGCTGGACCTTGGCCCAGCCACCCCAAACAGCTGCTGCCTGCCCTGGGGACCCGTGAACAGTAATTACTACAGAGCAACTTCCTTCCCTCTAAAGGTGAGAACCAGGAGAAGGAGGAGGAGGAGGAAGAAGAGGAGAAGGGGACAGTGGCGGGAGGAGGAAATGGCTGTGGCGACAGCACCCAGGGTGGTCAAGGTTTAAAAACCAGCACCAAAGCCAAGCATGGTGGTGCACGCCTGTAATCCCAGTACTTACTTGGGAGGCTGAGACCGGAGGATCCAGGTTCGCGGCCAGCCTCAGCTACTTAGTGAGGCCCCCACAACTTAGTGAGACCCTGTTTCAAAATAAAGAGTAAAAAATAGGGATGGAGGTGTAGCTCGGAGATAGAATGCCCCTGGGTTCCATTCCCAGTACCGCAAAAAAAAAAAAAAAAAAAAAGGCCAGCCTCAGCAACTTAGCGAAGCCCTCTGCAACTTATAGAGACCCTGTTTAAAAAAAAACTAAAATAGGACTGGGGGTATAGCTCAGAGATAGAAGGCCCCTGGGTTCAATCCCCAGTACCACAATAAACAAACAAACAAATAAATAATTAAGTATCAGCACTGGAGCTGGGAATGGTGGCACACTCTTGTAATCCCAGTACTTGGGAGGCTGAGACAGAAGGATCGCAGGTTCGCGGCCAGCCTCAACAACTTAGTGAGGCTCTTAGCAAGTTAGCAAGACCCTGTTTCAAAATAAAAAATAAAATAGGGCTGGGGGTGTAGCTTGGAGGCAGAATGTCCCTGGGTTCAATCCCCAGTACCATGAAAAATAAAAACAAAACCCAGCAGCAGGAGGGAGGGTGGTTAGACGCCAAGCCTTGGGGCCTGGGGCTGGTGGCGAGATGGCCATCCCCTCTAAGGAAGGTGGGCCAGCTTGAGAGGGCTGATGGAGGGGCGGGAACACACCATTAACCTGGCAGGGTCCAGGAAGAAGAGTGGTTGGGGCCAAGAGCCTTTCGAGCCCCCGCCCAATCCCCTGCCCAGGCAGTGGGCAGGGACTTGAGCCAGGGCAGCAGCTTTAATGAGAAGATGCTGCTGCCGTGACTCAGCCCTCCAAAGGTGCCTCCATTTATTTTATTTTTCCATCATAAAAACCCAAGCTGCAACTCAGCCAGATTCCCTGGCTGTGGGGGTGGGGACATTGGCAGTGCCGAAGGCCAGGGCTAGGAGAGAGGTCTGGCTGACGCTGGCCCGTGCCTCTCTTGGAGAGGAGAGTAAATGGGTTCCCCTGGCTGGTTCCTAGCAGGGAATAAGGGCCTGGGGTGGGATCTCTCTAGGAATCCTTCTAGACCTGCCCTCTCTGCCTCTGCCTCCGCAAGACGAGAAGGGCTATGCTGGGCCTGTCACCCTGGGCTTTTGCTGTCTTGTAACTGGTATCAGAGCTGGCTCAAGGCCACCTCCCAGTCCAGAGCTGCCAGTCTCAAATGTTTTGCGTGTGTGTGTGTGTGTGTGGTACCTGAGCTTGAACCCAGGGCTGTTCTACCACTGAGCCACACCCCAACCCTTTTTAAATTTTATTTTGAGACAGCATCTCACTAAGTTGTCCAGGCTGGCCTCGAACTTGTGATCTTCCTGATTCAGCCTCTTGAGTTGCTGGGATTGCATGCAGAAACCACCGTGCCCTGCTAATGTGCTTCTATCAAAGATAAGGTCTAACTGATGTGCTCCTCACCTCATCCTTTTGACTCTTTCCCCATGCCTGCCCCACTGAACAAAATGAATTTGGGAGTCAGAGAGCCAGACCTTAAAGGTCATCTGATGCACAAGTCCCTCAGTGCCGCTGCCCAGTGCAGAGCCAGCCTGTCTGAAGGAAACTCACTACTTCCAACACAGCCCATCTGCACTTGGCTCTGATGCTCCTTCCTGCCAAGATGGCACCCGAGCGCCTACCCCCTGCAACAGACTGGCAAAACCGGTGCCCAACCTGACTGCAGGGGCTGGCCCCAGCTTGGACTGGTTGAGTGGGTATATCTGGCCAAGTATAGGCTGGGGGCAGGAAGACTGAGAGCAGTGTGCTCTACCCGAGGCCCAGCACGAAACCCCTTCCTCCAGAAACACAGTAAGACCCTTCCCAACCCCCGGTGTATGCGGGGCGGAGGGCGTAACTAGAGCTAGTGAGGTTCCTGGAAGCTTCTACTTTTAGTGAGGCCTGACCTTAAACCATGGCTCACAGGCGCTCTGTGAGTGTGGAGGTGGGAAGACTGGGCAAGCCAAGCTCTTTGCTTCTTGGGGCCAGATACCACCTGGGAGACATCCACATCCGTTCTTCTTCTGCCTGCAGATTGTGTGCCCGCAGAGTCGGGGGCTACTAGGAAATTCCACGATAAGAACCAGACTAAAGAGCCTATCTCAGTCAGCTTTCTTGTCCCCACCCTGGCTGGGTCAGTATGCAATGGAAGAGGGGGTCTGCCTACAATGCAAGGGGGTACCATCCTGGAGCTCCAGCAAGGTAAAGAAACAGGCCTAGCTCAAAGAGTGACACTGATCCTCCCCAACGACTCGCCTGGCTTACGTGGCTTTAGCCACAGTGCCACGTGGGCAGTACTACCCCTCACCAGGCCCCTGTGCTCTGCTGCCATCCCTTTGAACTTGCTCTCTTGCCAGTCTGGGCCTTTACTCAGCAGAGCCTCTCCTCCTTGAGCTCCCCTTGGGGGAGAGAGGCGCGACCCGCAGAGCCCAGACAACCAAGGACAAGTCCCTTCTCAAGGCTCTATGGTGTTTCCCAGCCATCTTCACCCTGGCTTCCAGTTGTGTTCAGGCCCAAGAATCAGTCCAGTGGGGGCCTAATCCTGGGGAGCTTCCCAACTGCAGGATGGATTTACCTGCCTCTGAAAGCTTCCTCCCTGCCCCTCCCCCTCCCGGCACCCTCCCCCAGGGAAATCACTCTAAAAGGGCCTAATGGAACTATGTCCTCCTCTCTTCCTCTCTCCTCCCTCCCTCCCTCTCTCTCTCTCCTTTTTTTTTTTATTAGCATTTGTGGAATTTATTCCCAAACTCTCCTAATCTTCCGTACACAACCATTTGATTTGCATAACCCAACCCCCTCTCATAAAAACTGGCTGCTAGTTTAATTAAAAAATGTAAATTTGCTGTCATCTCGGGGCCTGGTGAATTAGGACGACATCGGCATTTTTTATTGCTAAAGACGTCCAGATTGATCTAGCCCTTGGCTGAACTATGGTGGGAGAAACGGGGTGCACATGGCCCCTGAGGGTCTTGAGGTCCTGCTGTCCCTTCCTGAGAAGCCTCAATTCTCCTGCCACTGACTTACTTTGTGGCCGGAGTGCTTCAGGGCTTAGATGCATCCTGGGCCGGAGGGGACACTAACCCATGATCTCAGACTTGTGCTGACAACTCTTGGGGCCTGCATCTCCAGCCTTGTCCTGTGCTAAGAGGCCTCCCCCGAAGCTGCCCATGCTCCCCCGAAGGAAGAGAGCCCTGCACTGCACTGGCAAAGAACCCTGGCCAGGGACAAGGCCTGTGTCCCTTGTGTGTTCTGGAGGTCAGAGGTCAAGGGAGAAGTTCCTAGCTCCTGAAGGCAAGAGTAGAGTCTACCCAGAGACTGCTCAGAAGGATAGATCTCAAAGTCCCCATCTGCTTCCCTTTTTTGGTGAAGTGAGGAAAAAGTGCTTTTCTTCTGAAGTTCTGAGATTAAGTGAAACTTCCAAGTTCAGAGAAGAAGCCGAGATGGTATCGCCAGATGACTCCTCCAGGAAACAGTCAGAACTTTGACACCCTGGACCTCCCCTCTCTGTGTGGCCAGAGTCCAGGCCTGGGTCCCACTGGGAGTGCCCTGCTTCAGCTGACCTCCGGAGCCTTTCTGGCTTCTAGGAAAAGTTTCCAGGGCCTGTCCCTGGAGTGCTGGGAGAAGCAAGTCTCCCCAAGGCTCCAGGGGGTGCCCCAGGAGGCTCTGCTCCTTGCCTCCAGCCAGCCCAACGGGACACCCCACAAGAAGGGCTGTGGAGTGGTACCCCCATGGCGGCCTGGGAGGGACTGGCATGGCAGAAGGATTGGCACAGCTCCAGTTGGCACCCAGGTGAGAAGGAGGGAGACAGGAGGGCCTGCCTCCCAGCTGAGTAACTCCTGGGTCCCGAGTGCCCGCCCACAGCAGAGGCTTGCCTGCACCAGGTAGGGGGTGGTGCCAACACAGCCCTGCCCATCTCTGAGGTTGGCTCCTAGGCTGGGATGGGTGGGGGCCCCATTTCTGAAGAAAGGGGGTGGGGCCTGAGAGGGAGGCGATGAGACACCTGATTAGAGGTGGGGGCGGGCTGGTTCTCCGTGGGTGTGGAAGGCAGGGAGGGGCAGGGTGGCTGCTTTGGCCTGAGACACCTACATAACTTTGCCCAGCAGGGGGCGTCACACCCTTCCTGGGCACAGAGGTCCTCAGGACCTCCACAGCCCAGTAGCCAAGATTACACCTGTTGGGACACAGTCTAAAAACTCTGTGAAGGCCCCTCTACCCCACAACACACACCCCTAGAGTGGGTCACCATGCCACCTACCCTGGCCCCCCAGTGCTGCCTCCTGCCCTCTCTGCCTACTCCCCTTTGACCTTAAAGGGTCAGATGTCAGCTCTTGAGTCCCAAGGGACCATGCCATGAACTTGGGCCTATCATCAACAAGTCCAATGCCAACTCAGTCACCAAAACCACCTTTCTTTCTATAACCGAAACGGAAGGGCTCAGAGATCAGTCCCGATGAGTTATCAACCTGTTTGTTTCTTTGAAGACATTTAGGAAGAAGAGAGCTGCTTTTTGATGACCTAGGATGTGAGGGTCCCGCTCAAAACTTGGTTTCTCTGGAAGCCTGAAGAGCTTAAGGCAAACCTCACTGGGCTCGGGTTGGAATCCCAAATGGGAAAGAGAATTACTGAATAAAATTAGATCGAAACCAACGAGACACCAAATTCTCAGGGTAAACTCTTGCCCAGGCCACTGGCGTACTACCTGGAGCCAGGCCCAAGGCCCATACCAGAGCCCCCAGACTCAGATGCTGAAGTTTAGTCCTTGGTCTGGTCCATCATCAACTTCTAGGGTGCCAGCTAAAAGGGGGGTTGGGACAGAGTCCTGGGCCCCTCACTTTGAACTGATAACAGCTGCCTCAGCCCACAGATTCTCAGGTGAAAAACACTCATTAGCCATAATAAGCAGCTTGATCATCCGACACAGCCTTGTCCCAAATAAATTAAATTCCTTTACCTTGAGACAGTCGCCCCGAAACCAGACTAACCACCTTTCCCAACAGGACGCTGCTTTCAAAAACTAAACCACCCCCCACTAAAAAAAATAAAAACACACACCCCATAGCCAGACGCACAGAGATCTTTGCGGAGGGAAGAAAAAAATACATTAAAAAAAAAAAAAACACGGAGCCACACAAAAAACACGGAGAACAAAAAACCCCCACAAAAAACCCCTAAATCCTCTCTGGGTGCCCCCCAGCTCCCTGTCCTCTCGGTTCTTTCATAATGACAAGCATCAAATTAGTCACAGTCTCTAAGGCAAGTAACAAATAATAACAACAATATCGCCATCCCGAAAGCAGGACGGGCAGGGGCGGCGGCCCCGACCCGACCCTCGGCGCCGGCCCGCACCCAGCCTCAGCTGCTGCTAGCTGATTGGGCTAAAAAGAATAACTTCCGTAAAAGAACCGAAAGAAAAGTGAAAGAGCCTCCTGTGGGTTCCCACCGGCCGTACCTGTTCCAAGATCCATTCTCCGCTCCTTGGTCCCAAACTCTTCGAGGAACGCCACGGAAAAGAAGAACAGGGGAGAAAAGAATGTGTTTAGTGTCCGGCCGGCCCCGGCGCCCGCCCGTCCGCGCGCTGCGCTCCCCTCCCCTCCCCGCCCGATCGGGCGCATCCCGGGCCGGGGGCGCGGGCCGGGCCGGGTCGGACCGGGTCGGGTCGGACCGGGCCGGGCGGCCCAACTTTGCTCCGCGCCTCTCGGGCGGCTCGCACGCTCCGGCCGCCGCGCGCTCCCGCGGCCCGAGTTGGAGAAGTGCAGCCGGCCGCCGGCGGCCGCGGCCCGGGGAGGCCGCGCGGAGAGGGGCGCCCGCCCGTCCCGTCCCGTCCCGTCCCGCCCATCCCGTCCCGTCCGTCCGTCCGTCCGTCCGTCCGTCCCGTCCCGCCGCCCCCGCGGGGGTCGCCACCGAGCGCCCGGCCCGGCCCTCCCCCGGCCCGCTGCCGGTACTCACCATAGTCGGAGAGTCGAAAGCCGAATTCACTTAAATAATCAACTTTCATAATACTTAATTAATGCCTAATTGCAACTGATTACTCCCCGAATAACAAGTTGTTTTAAAACCCTGATGTCATTGCTCCTGACGGTAACACTCAGGGTAACAGTTTGGCAGCAGGGCGCGCGCGGGCGGGAGCGGCCGGGCGCTGCCAGGCGCCGCGGTGATTGGCAGGGCGGCCGCGGCGCCGCCTCCTCGGCCCGGCCCGGCCCGGCCCGCGCGGCTCCGGCAGGTGAAAGATCAGCGCTCGGCCCGCCCGCCTCGCGGAGGTGCCGGAGTGAATGGGCTCGCGCTCGCCCGCGCCGCGCGCGCCCCCGCGCCCTTCCTCTCCCACGCGCGCACGCGCACGCGCGCCCCCCTCGCGCACCGGCTCCGGCGGCCGGCGGCTTCGCCGGCTCCGTGATTCCCCGAACCTTGGACTTCAGGAGGAGGGAGGCGGGGACTCCGCGCTCGGGGCCGCGCGGGAGGTGGGGGGACCAGGACGGGGGGGGGGCGGGGGTCGCGCGGCCCCGAGCGCGGCGCGGGGACGGAGCGCGCCCACACGCGCTAACTCTCGCCGGCCGCCGGCTTCGGCGCGCGCGCGCGCGCTCTCGCACGCTCCCGTCCGCCGCTCCGACGGCCGCCGCGCGCGCCCGCCCCACGCGCCGCCGCCGCCGCCGCGCAAACTTTTCCGCGCGGGCGGGCGCAGGTGCGACGCGCCGCGGGGCCGCGCCCGGCCGGCCGGCCGGCCTTCCGCGCGCTTTCGCTCTCCCCTCGGCGCTGCCCGAGGGCTCCGGTCTCCTCGGGTATCCAAAGGGTTTGGTTCCCCTCACATCCCGAGTCCCTCATTCTGTAGTTGTGGCTCTTGGAGTTCGAGGAAGAAGAGAGTCCCGTGCGGTGGGGCTGGGTGTGTCGGGGAAACTCGCACGTCGGCCACGCGCTCCCGGGAGCGCCCGCCGGGACACACCGCCGCGCTTGGATTTTGCCCTTACTATGGGCCCTGGCGCCCTCCCTGTGCACAGCGCATCTCCCGACAGCGCACTTCCCCCGGACTTTCTCCTTCCTCCTGCCTCCAGTGGGACCCCCAACCCCCGCGCCCCCTTCTTCCCTCCAACCCCCTCTGCAGCCTTTCCTCTCTCTCTGTGTGTGTGTGTGTGTGTGTGTGTGTGTGTTCCCCCATCATTGATCAGAGCCATCAGGCTTCCTCCCACCCGGGGAGCACCCCGGACCAAGGTGCCAAGAGTCCTGCCACCTGCCCCCGGGGGTCAAGCCCTGCCCCTCTGACACTGGACTTCAAGTCCTGTCATTGCCGGCTCGCAGCTGGGCCAGGCACTTGGTCCTCTCCTTGACTGTCCTCCTTTTCTCCCAGAGTTTGGTGGGTCTTTCTGCCATCCCCCATTCCCCCAATGTCCCATGGAACCTGGAGGGGCGCAAGGAAAGTGGTGGTGGGGAGCAGGACCTGCTCCCACTGTCCCAGTAGCCCTATCTGCTGCCTTCCTCTCTCCTTACCACCCTTCTCTCCTGTTTCAGGAGGGCCACACTGCCTTCCCAGGAGGGGAAGGGAACAGGCCCAGGCTCTCTCTGGTCTCTGGGCAGCATTCAGCAAAATGGCGCTGGCCTATTTTTGCAATATTTCTATTTTGCAAAGGGAGGGGCCCAAGGAGGCCTTGGGGCAAAGAAGTCAAGGCACTTAACAATCTACTCTTTCTCCTTTTCCCTCCTTTTTCTTCTTTTTTCCCCCTGATTGTCCTTTAGTTCTAAATGGGCTCACGAAGAGTGCGGCATCATCCCTCCTTTCTTCCACAGTCCTCCCTGGCAACCCCCACTCCTGGCTGTCACACAACCCTCTGCCCCTCAAGCCTGTCCCCAGCTCGATGTGCAAACAGCAGCTGGAGAGGCCCGGAGGCTTTACACTGCGTTCCCTGGCCCCAAAACCCTGAATACGGGAAGAGAGCTCCTTAAACAAACCAAGCCACGTGCTACCCAGAGGCCAGGCCGGGGAGCACACCCAGAGACCCCGGGAAACCAGGCAGAGGGGACCATGTGCTCTGCTCCCCACTGGAATCTCAGAGAGGGCATCCCTGTGTCCAGGACTATGCTGGGGCACACACCTACCTCCGGCTGCTGCCTCCCAGGACTCCCCAAAGCAAGGATTGTGTCCCCTTGCAAGTTTAGCTTCTAACAACAGGCAATCAATCCCACATCCCAGCCCTGAGGCTCTGCTTGTCCCTTTGGGCAATATCTAGCATATAGAAGGAAGCCTGATGATGGGGTAGAGGGATGATTTCCGGGTACATCTAAAGAGGTCTTCACAGACTGGGAGCTCCCTTCATAGGGGACCCACAGACCTCTGGCTGGCTATGAGTGTGCTTCTGCTAATGGTGGTCAGAAGTGACCCCTGAGGAGGGCCTGGGCAAACAGAGAAGCATCTTTCTTCCTTCCTTCCTTCCTTCCTTCCTTCCTTCCTTCCTTCCTTCCTCCCTCCCTCCCTCCCTCCCTCCTTTCCTTTCCTTTCCTTTTCCTTCCTTCCTTCCTTCCTTCCTTCCTTCCTTCCTTCCTTCTTTCGTGGTACTGGGGATTGAACCCAAGGCATTCTACCTCTGAGCTACACCCCCCAGTCCTATTTTATTTTTTTATTTTGAAACAGGGTCATTGAAACTAAGTCACTGAGGGCCTTGCTAAGTAGCTGAGGCTAACCTTGAACCTGGGATCCTCCTATCCCTGCCTCACAAGTACTGGGATTACAGGTGTGTGCCACCACACCCGGCTGGCTCACCCTTCCTTTCTTTTGATATTAGGGATTGAACCCAGGGGTGTTTTACCTCCAAGCTACATTGCCAGCCCTTTTTATTTTTTTGTTTTGAAATAGGGTCTCACTAAATTGCTGAGGATCGGCCTTGAACCTGCGAACCCCCTGTCTCAGCCTCCTATATACTGGGATTACAGGCATGTACCACCATGCCCGGCTAATTTTTTACCTTTTTGTAGTGCTGGGGATGGAACCCAGGGTCGAGTGCATGCTCGGCAAGAGCTCTACCACTAAGCTACACCCCTAGCCCTCTTTCTAGTTACTTAGGCAGAACCAGCGGGACTGGCCACCTGATAACTTTTTGTCCTCTGGTGGGCTAAGGCTGGGGAGGAAGGCCTGTGAGAGCTGGGAGGAGATAGGGCAGGCAGGGCCAGCTAGAGGGCTGCCACTAGGAGACCCCATGGTGGAGGGAGGCCTGGGCTGCCTGGAGAACATCTGATCTGCTGAGACGATGGCCACAATCAGCCACCACAGGTAGAGTAGGCCCTGCCCCAAAGCAAGGGGCCTCTGATGAAGAAGAACAGGCCAGAGAAGTAAGAAACTGAGGCCACCCTGGCCTGTGAGTCAGATGCTGTGTAATCTGGGGTCCCCAGATTTCTCCTTTTCTCTGTCCTGGGTGTGTGTGTGTGTGTGTTCATGCCGAGGGGGAGACCTAGAACTCAGGCATCTCTCGAGGCAAGGGCCCACTTTTGCTTTGACCACCCGAGGTGGCAACACCTGTGAGACCCCAGGGTGAGCGCAGAGAGGACATTCACGCCTGGACTCGGGATGGAACACCCGACGCCAGGATTCCTCCCGGTCTCCAGACCCTGGGCCCCGAGCCTCCAGCTCCTCCCTAGATACTGGATCCCAAGAGAAAAAGCAAAGTGGGAACCTCTTCGGCAATCCCACCCCCGAGGCGGCCCACGCCAGCACCAAGAAAAACCGCCTGCTTTCCCGTCGGGCTGCCACGCTGGCTCCTGTCCTCCCGCACCCCAGCGTGCCCACTCATTCTCTCCCTCCCGAGCCTGGGGCCTTCTCACTCACCGACCTGTTTACACACCAGGTATCTCATGCTTTATCTGCTCTCATTTTGAATTTGTAACTTTCACATAAACTTGAACAAAGCTCCTTTTGTTCCTGCACCCCACCCCAGGATCCCAATAAACTGGTTCCCTCTGAGGCGACTGGGCCAGGGCACCAGAGCCTCGGCCAAGGGACTGCGTGTGCATGCGAACCGGCATGTTTGCACCTGCGAGGGAGCCCGTGTGTTTGCGTGTGAGCGCGCTCCCAGGGCCCGTGGAGGGAGGGTGTCGGGGAGCAAGCGGAGTGGACAGGAAGCACGGAGGGCAGGGCAGAGGCACTGGGCCTGGGCGCAGGCTCATCGGCCACCCAGCAGCAGATATGGTGCGGGCGCCACGGGCAGGTGGGTGTAGGGGAGGGGGGCAAAGAAGGATACTGAGGAAACAAAGGGGAGGAAGGGGCCGCAGAGTGGGTGGCGAGGCGAAGGGCCGAGGCCGCGCTAAGTGTAAGGCAGACACAGGGATCGCATTATGGCAGCACTGGGGCTGGCATAGCCGCGCGCTCGGCCCCGTAATCCTGTTAGCCAGCAATCTCCATTCCGAAAGAGCTTCATTTCTTTGTGAATATTTGTAAACTAGATATCTAATGGAAAATTATAGGAAAATTATAGTGAAATTCATGACGGAGAAATCCGATTATCCCTAATTCAATTATGCCATCTTAGCCCACACAGCACATTTCCCATTTTTTTCCCATAAATACCGATGCCAGGGGTCCCGGTAATCAAATAAAATTGAAAATCATCTTCCCATTAAATTCAATTAGCCGCAATTTCTAAAGCCTATCAGAGATTTTAATTACTAAATTATAAAATTCTCCAATGCTAAATTGAAACCAAAAAAATTGCACATCCTTATATTTCAGAGGAAAAAAAAAGGGGCCAGAAAATCCTTGAAAAATGCCCTCCTCTCTGTGTCCAGCTCCCAAGCACTTTGTCACCTAGAGAGACCTCACAGTGGCAGCCTACTTGCCCGGCTGGGCTGAAGCCAGCGGGCAAAGGAGAGGGCCCTGGCAGGGGAGGGGCCGAGGCACATTGGTCTAACAGAGGGGCGAACCACACCCCCGACCCCGGCTAGCTGGGGCACGCTGGCCTCCCTCACTTCGGCTGTCCTGGCTCCTGATAGTCCTCAGCTCTGTCCCCTACTCAGAGGTCTCTTGACTCTCAGTGCCACCATCTTGGCCTATGAGCTGGGCTCCGGCTCAGGCCACAGTTCAGCCTCAGGGCTCTGCATGGCTCCAGGACGGTTGACCAGAGGTAGCCGTCCTCTTACCCAAGCCCCTGCTCTCTGGCCACTCTGCCAGGCCCCCTGATGGCCTAGGCTGGGTCAGAGGTGGGAACAGGACAGAGCCTGGTGTTGAGGGTGGACAGAGACCACAGGGTGGTTCCGTGGCCCAGAGTCCTCTTCTGGGTATTCCCAGGGGCCATGGGTCCTGGCAAAGGACCACCCTCCTGGGACAAGAGTAAGATCAACTTGGCCCAAATCTGGCCTCTCGCTGTACTTCCAACTTGTTCTGTTCCCCTTACCCTCCCCTGGGAAGCCGGTGGCTTGAACTGGCCGGAAGAACTGTCCCTGCCCCATGGGAGAGGCTCACTCCTACCACCCCCCTTTAAGGGAAATGCTGGCCACAGCCCCAAGCGGTAGCCCCTCCCCCATGCCACTTACCCGCCTCTAAGGGGTGCTCTGCAAGTCAGGCAAGCCTGGGGGGGGATGGCATTGGTGGTGGCATAAGGTGACCCAGGGTCTAGAACCCAAGGTAGGTGGCTGGGTGGGCGCTGATGGCCCCGGCGGGCTCAGGGCGGTCAGCACAGACCTGCCGGCAGCCCGGCAGCCCAGCACCCCGGGAGCAGAGAGCAGGTTTGATTTGCCAGGCAGCCAGGAGTGCCAGCAGGGGAGGCACCCGCAAACAAAACAAAAACAAAAAAGTTAATTATCTTTGGCTTTTTCTTAATAAATATCCAAACTGGCCCGGCCGGATCCTCCGCTTTGGAGGGAGAGCGAAGGAGGAAAAAAACCCCAAACTGAATCCAACAGACTCCTCTCTCCTGTCTCTCTCCACTTCGTCTCTGGTCCTCGTATTTATCTCTTATCTGAAGCGGCGACAGTTTCACATTAATTCCCAAATTTTGCAAATGCAGGAACATGGCCACAGAAGCTGTTTTTCTTTCCTTTTTTTTTTTTTTCTAGGTTTTGGGGTGGGAAAGTGGGATGTGAGAGAAGAGAGAGACAGGTGGGAAGAAGACGGGTGAGAGACGGCAGAACAAAAGCGAAGGCGAAAGCAGGAGAGATGGATGGAAGGGAGGCCGGAGAGTGTGAGGCCGGGCCGGGGCCGCCCCAGCAGGGCAGGGACCTGTTCTGGAATGTTGTGCTGGCTCTTTATTTCAGTTACAATGATCCAGAGACACGGAGATTTCTCATTTTCAAATTCCGAAACCACCTGGGTCTCGTTGGCCACTTTAGCTACCCTGCTGCTGTGGGTTAGGGTGCCACGCCTCCCTCCGGGAGTGAGGAGGGGAGGCTGTGCTTATGGGGGGCGGTGTAGGAGGGTTTTCTGCATGGAGTCACTAGCGTACCTGAGGAGGAGAGAAATGCGTGTCGCTGCCTGGGCCTACGTGTTTGGATGGTGAACGAACACGCCTGAGCCCAAACTGTGAGAAACACATGGAAGGGCACGTGTGTGTATGTGGGTGGTGGTGGTAGGGGGTTAGCCAGAACATTGAACAGTCCTTCATGGAGCACTGGCTGTGGAGTCTCCCTACTTCAAACCCCTACTTCATCATCTGCTGCTGTGCAATACAAACTCCGTGAATATACTAAAAACCACTGAATTGTAGATTTCAAAAGGATGAATTTAGCAGAGTGTGGTGGCATATGCCTTGTAATCCCAGTACTTGGGAGGCTGAGACTGGAGGATCACAGGTTCAAAGTCAGTCTCAGCAACTTTTAGTGAGACCCTCAGCAACTTAGCAAGACCCTGTTTCAAAATAAAAAATTAAAAGGGCCGGGGGTGTAGCTCAGAAGTAGAACATCCCTGGGTTCAACCCCCAGTACCCAAAATAAAGAAACAGATGAATTTTAAGCCAGGTGTGATGGCACACGTCTGTAATCCCAGTACTTGGAAGGCTGGGACAGGAGGATCACAGGTTTGAGGTCAGCAACTTAGCAAGGCCCTGTTTCAAAATAAAAAACAAAAAGGGCTGGGGGTGTATCTTGGATGTAGAATGTCCCTGGGTTCAATCCCTAGTGCCCCCCCCTTGAAAAAATCAATCAATAAAAATTAAAAATATAAGGGTGAATTTGATAGTATGTAAATTATATTTCAATCAAGTGGTGATAAAAAAGTGGGGAGAAAAGGGAGGCATGGCCTCACAGGAGTTGTGGGGACACAGCACACAGCCTGGCAGAGTAGGTGCTCAGTAAGGACTAGCTGTTAATATGGGGCCTGGACTGGTGTCCATGGGTGTATCCTGCTGGTGCCTACAGATGTCTCCCTAGGTCTCTGGAGCCAGGGCCAGCAGGCCGTCAGGCAGCTGAGCTGCCCCCGGGTGCTTGGTGGGGGCCCCTGGGCAGCTGCTCCCTGGCAGGGGTGGGGGAGTTCACGGCTCTCCTGCTGTCTCCCGCCGGGTCCCTGGAGAGAAGGCTGCCCACCGTGGCAGGCGGACTCCCGGCTGCACACTCGCCTGTCTTGCAGACACTCATATTCTCCGTGTGCAGCAGACCGTGAATTCACCTTCATACTAGTTACAGGGTTATTTAGCTTCTCCTGACACTGACAATCACAAACTTTAATTCGCTGCTTGGCTTCTCCCTGCTGTGCCCTCTGCCCACCCCCAAAATCCTTGGGAGAGGATGGGAAGGACCTAGGTCCAGCCCTCTCTTGCCAAAGCTTGCCCTTCGGAGTGATGGAGTGATGGGAGGAGGTGGGGGTGGGTAGAAGGAGAAGATGATGGGCAAAGGGCCGAGGAGAGGACAGTGCGGGAGAGAGGAACTACCACCGGGGCTAATGGGAGCTTCCGCCCTGCTCCTCCAGCCTGACACTAATGTATTCAACCTGACATCCATCCTGTCGTGAGTGACGACTTAGCTGATGGGGCTGCTGGGCTGAGGCTCTGGCCAGGACCGACAGGGGCCAGGACTCAGGCCTGGGGCTGAGCACCCAGGACTGGGCATGGGGCAGGCTCCTCTGCCTACCGCTGGACTAGCAGGTGCCAGTCTAGAAGCTGACCCGACGGAGCCCAGTCCTACCAACCTGAGAAGCCAGTCTGGTCAGGCAGGGTGGACTGCCCCACACAGGCTTCTCCTGGCTCCTTGTCCTATTCCTGTGTCATCTCTTCCTCTGATGAAGGCAGGTGGGTCGGCTCAAAGCTACTGACAGATATCAGATGGGAAACTGAGACCCTGAGACACCTCTCACCAGCTACCCAAATCACAGGAGCCTGGCACCAGTGCCTGTGTCCCTGCCCGCTGCGGTCTTGCTCACTCACCCACAGCCAGCCTTGGCCATGTTCCTCTCTCTCTTCCCTTGGCTCTGACAGATCCTTTTCTTTCTTTCCTTCCTTCCTTCCTTCCTTCCTTCCTTCCTTCCTTCCTTCCTTCCTTTGCTGGAGATTAAACCCAGGGGCATTCTACCTCTGAACTACACCCCCAATCCTTTTTATTTTTTATTTTGAAACGGTCTCACTCACTTGCTGAGGCTGGCTTTGAACCTGCGATCCTCTTTTCTCAACCTCCCAAGTACTGGAATTACTGGCATGCACCACTGTGCTGGGTCAGATCCCCTTTTTCTGTCTCCCACACCCTTTCCAGGAGTAGCCCTGCCTCCGGAAGGTCCACAGAAGTCTTCCGTCCGCTCAGGGATCAGCCAAGGCCAGACATCGCACCTCTCGGCCACCCTCAACCTCCCCCTACAGCGGTCACCATCGTCCCTCCCCAGCGCCCCCCAAGCAAGTGAGGAGGGACAGTTTGCTCTGAAAAGCATCCAGGTGGAACGGGGGACTCTCCTGCTCACAAAACACAAGCTGGCTCCACCAGCTACTCATTAGGCAGAGAGTCCCAGGAGCAGAAAGCCAAGCCAAGGGGACTCACGGAAACCAGAGGCCTGTCAAGGATCTGGGCCAAGGAGCTTGGAACAGGAGATACAAGGCCGGAGGCAGGGCCAGGGGAGAGGAGAGGCGGGGAAGTGCCCTGGTGGGTCCAGGAGTGCGTTCACTTCCTCTGAGCCCATTCCGCTGCCCCGCCCCTGCCAGCCAGGGAAGTGGCCAGGGTGGCCTGGGCAAGAGAGATGTCAACGGGGCCGATGGGAGAAGGGGCTTGTTGACTGCAAACTGTCCATTATGGCTCAGATTATAAGCATATTGCACAGGGCTCTCTGCACGATGCCGGGGAAATCCAATACACTGAAAGGTTAATGCAATCAATTAGGGTGACAAGGAAGTAAAGTAAAGCCTTCCGAGTAGATGAAAAGGAGAGCGAGAGGAGAGGGGGAGAGAGAGAGGGAGCCACGAGTTGCAGGGGGTGGTGGCACGGGTGGTGGGAAGGCAAGGAGGGAGAGAAACTCGCGGGGTGCACAGAGAGAAGGCCTGGAGGGGAAGAGACATGCGCAGAAGGCCAGGTGCCCATGCAGAGGCCAGCAACGGAGACGGCAGAACCGGCAGGAGAGACCTCTGGTCTGCAAAGCTCCTTCTCCTTGCCCCTTCCCGCCAGCCTTTCCTCTAGGGATTGGAGCCTGGCTCCCAGGGCAGCCCACCACCCTGGTGCCTTGGCCCCTGACCCTGGACAGACCCAGTGCCCACCTAGTAGGCTCCAGGGCCTCCTCAGCCAGAGCTGCAGCCCAATTAGCACTCCCAACCCCCAATGGGCTCAAGCTCAGGCCAGACTCTTCCCCAGCCTGCTTCCCTCTCAGCAGCATCCACCATGCCCTTCAGGGCTTGCCCCCCAAGCACCCCAACTCCTCCTCGCCACAGCCCGTGGAGCAGAGCATGGTGGTCGAGAAGCTGGCGCTCAAAGAGGTTGTGCCACTTCCCAGGGTCATCGGCAGAAATGGGAGGCCCAGGACTGCCCGGCCCGCTACCCAGGGGGCGTTATTTTTGCACAGGGTCACTGGAATCAGGTGCCTTGCCTTCTCAAGGGGTCAGTTTCAGAGGACCCTGGGGCAGGGGTAGGGGTGACTCCATGGAACCTGCCCAAGGATGGCTGCATCCTCCTGGGCCCACCTTGGAGACACAGGCTCTGGAAAGGAGGAGGGACCTGTGCTCTTCCTGCCTGTCCCCTCCCAGGCCAGCCACTTTTGGCCACCAAAAGTGTCCCAAAACCCTGCAAAGCAGATGTTTTTCTTACTTTGCGAAAGAGGAAACTGAGGATGTGAAGTTAAAGAGTTTGCTAAAGGCCACCTGGGTGCTGGGGGCAAGAGCTCAGGGGAGCGGTGCTAGCGAGGACCTCCAGGTAGGAGGACTGAGCAGAGGATGAGTCCCTAAGGAAAGGAGGGACAGGGTGCTCCCCAACTGAGCAGAACTGTAAGCAGCCTGCCACCCCCGGCAGAGGGCTCCCAGAAAAACACCTGGGCCCCGCAGAGCAACCCCGAGAGCACAGGATGACAGCTGTTCAACACCGTGAACACAATGCCAGGGATTGTCCACTTAAGCATGGTCGCACTGGCAAATTTCATGTTACGTATATTTTACCAGAGAGGGAGCGACAGAAAACACAGAGAGCAGGAGACAAAACCTCCAGGGCTGGGGCCAGCAAACTTTTTCTGTCAAGAGGCAGTAAATATTTTATGCTGAAACTGGTTTGTTTGTTTGTTTGCTTTTGGTACTGGGGATTGAACTCAAGAGCAATCTACCTCCAAGCTACACCCCCAGCCCTATTTTTTGTTCTTTATTTTGAAACAGGGTCTCGCTAAGTTGCAGAAGGCCTCACTAAGTTGCTGAGGCTGGCCTCAAACCAGCAATCCTCCTGTCTCAGACTACCAAGTACAGGGATTATAGATATGCACCACCACGCCTGACTCAAACAGTTTCTATTGTAGCCACTCAACTCTGCCACTGTAGAGTGAAAGCAGCCATAGACACTATGAAAACAAATGGGCATGGCTGTTTCAATAAAACTTTATTTACAAAAATAGACTGTGGGCCAAATGTGGGTCAGGGGTCATAGTTTGCTCAGGCCTGATCCAGAAAATGGAAGCACCTGGGACCGACTTTCAGGACTTGATGCCTGCTCCATCCTGCTCCCTAAGGGACACAGGGTGTCTAATTCAGACCTTGGTGGTGCTGAGCAGAGAGTGGAGAAAAAGAAGGGAAAGGACAAGCCCTGGCATGGGAGGCCGTTTTGCAGCTCCCAGCATCCTGGGAAGCCCTTCTTGTTGCTCAGATTCTCACGGGTGATAGGAAGGGGTGGAGGCTCGCGGCTCTTACAATTCTGGATTCTCAATGCCCCGCTAGAGGAGTGAGGCTGAGGCTAAGAGAGCAGGAAGGAGCGGCCAGGAGGGAGTGAGAAGGGGCGCGGGGAGAGAAAAGCCAGAGAGGACCCGGAGCTGCGCTGTAACCAGGGTGGTGCTGGTGGCAAAGGGAGGAATCCGCAGGCCCCAGCGAGAGCGCAGGGCGCGGGCCGGGCCTGCCCTACACCGGGCCGCCTCTGATCACGTTTTCAGGGCCACTGCCTGCCGGCGCAGACAATGCTGGGGGAGCCTTTGAAGTCCGAAAGAGATGCCGCGGTGGGAGCCGGGGAACTCTCCTCCCTTCCCCCGTCCTCCCCAGGGGGAGGGGGCCAACAGGACAAAACCCGGAGCCGGCCGCAGCCAGGCCCCCGAAACGCCAGAGACAAAGGGAAAACAAACAGGTTTGGAGCCAAGCGCACGGTGCAGTGTCTGTCCCCCGCCCCGCCGAGCCGGGATGATGGATGGCTGCAGCCAGCCAGCTCGCCCGCCGGGCAGGCCCCGCTATTTACATAACACTGGCGTTCCACCGGTCACCTCTGACACGGCACTGCCTGGGGCCCGAGGCCCGGTGGCCCCGCGGTTCCTCGAGCCATCAGGGGACTGTGACAGCCTGTGAAGGCCGGGCCAGGCCAGGGCAGCCCCATGTGCCAAGCCTCCAGAGGAGCCCTGGGCCCAGGGAAAGGAAGGACACGCAGCCTGATCGCCTTTCTCGGTAGGCAGTGGCCTCCGCCCTGCTAGCCTCTGAAGGAGGACGGAGGAGGACGGTCGGTGGCAGCCCTGTCTTGGAGCCCGAAAGGCAGAGCGGGAGTTCTAGGACTTAGAGCCCACAGGGTTCCCCAGGTGGGGCCAGAAGCAGGGCTTCTGGAGAGAACACGCAGCAGCTGCCCCAGAGGGGAGAAAGCATGGTCACAGGGGGCGTGCACTGCACCACGGGTAGCCTGAGCTCAGGCACCAGTGTCCCAGGGTCACATGTTGCCTGGAGCATCTCCCTTGCCCCAAGTTTGCAATCCCAAATCCCAGCCCATTTCCAGCCCCACAGCCAGTCAGGGAAGCTCCTGCTGGGGTCCCTCTTTTCTTGCTAGGCTCTAAAACACAGCCTAGCTCCCATTCCCTCACATTCCCATCTCTCCTGGGTGCTCCGCCAGGATGGAACCCAGCCCGAGGCGACATGTTTGTCAGGCCAAGGCGGGAGAGGACACAGGATCAGGGAGGGGGCTTGGGCCTTACCTCGTAGCGGGTCCTAGAGGTGCCTCGAATGTAGCTGGGGCGTCACTTCATCCTGGGGAGGGACAGAGAGGAGCCTGTTAGCCTTTCCAGGTAGGAACCCATGTCCCCAAGGTGTGCCCTACACACTCCCTGCGTGTCTGAGGGCTCCCCACCACTGGTGGGCTGCAGGGCTGATGCTCGGGGGCCAGCCGGAGGGGTTAGCAATTCACACACTCTGAGTGGGCCCTGGTTTGGGCTGATTGAAGTACATGCCAACAAAAGTTTGAGAATTCAGAAAGTGGGAACCGATCGAAAGGGCAATCTGGTTCTCGGGACACCCCAACCACAGAGAGGAGAGGAAGGGCATGCTTTTTACACACCCACCCCATGAGGCAGAGACGGGAGTTTGGGCACCGGGAGCATTGGTTATGGGGCCTACAGGCTTCTGTGGAGCTGCAGGGACAGCTGGGACAGTGACAGAATATAGCATTGGCCACTCTTTAGGCTTTCCTCCTGGCTTCTGAAAGCAAAAATGACAGAGGCCAAGCTGCTTGGTAGAGCAAGCGAGTGTCTGAGGGTCAGGGTGGACCAGGGTGGGGCACCAAGAAGCCTCGATTCCATAGGAACAGACTGCAGATAGCACCTTCCGCCCTGGGGTCTGCAGACGAGTCATAGTTGCTGGAGGGTCCATGTAGGGAAATAGCCAACCATGTAGAGGGGTTTTAACCAGTATCTGACTCAGCCCAGCTGGCAGGCTCAGGCCCTCCAGCCCACAGCAGAAGGGTGGGGAGTCGGGTTCAAACGGGACAGATTCATGTGCAGAGGAGCCCTCTGCCTGCCTGCCTGCCTGGCCCCACCAGCTCTCGCCTGAGCCAGGCCCTGTGCCCCGGCCTCAGCACCTGCCCCTCTCAGGGCGGGGGGTCTGCTGTTTGTTTCCTTTTTTCTTCCCTCTCCCTCATTTGTGGCTTATCAATGATGCAAGAGGAATAACGCCAATTTCCTTAGGCCGCGTAATCCCCAAATCAGATTGGGGGGATTGGGGGAGAGGAGGTGACCTTGCGCAGGGCTTCCAGAATGCCACCCAGTCCCACCGCCCGCGCTCCCATTCCCAGGACATATTTAGACAGATAATGCTAATTGTACTTGACATGCCCTCTTAAGGAGGGCTCAGTTCTCTGCTGGCGTTGGCTGCCCAAGCTGGGCTGCTGGGGCAGAGGGTGCCCACTGGGCAGAGCCCACCCTGCAGAGACAGGCTCTGGGAGGGATGGTGGGCATCGAGGGGCTGTGGAGAGCTGCCCTGTGGGTCTCCAACACCCACCTATCTGATCAAGATGGCAAGAGCTGTGGGTCTACAGAGAGCTGGGGGCCTGCAGCGAGCCAGGTAGACAAATGAGACAGGGGGCAGTAGAGAGAAGAGGGGGGAGCCATTGCAGAGGGGGAAGAGGTGGGCAGAGGCCAGGAGAGTGGAAAACACAGAGCTGGAGAGGAGAGGCTGGACCAGGTGGAAGGACTGTGGGCTAGGCCACAGGGGCCAGCGTGGAGACCCCTGAGCCTCCGCTCTGAGGCACCGGGTGGGCTCCGCTGGCAGAGCTCACGTCCTGGCCAGTCAGCCCTGGGCCCCGGCTGGGGTGTCATCACTGTCCCGTCCATCCCAAGCTCGCCTGCCTGAGATCTCTCAAGGCGCCCCAGCCAGCCTCCTTTGAACCCCCAAAGCCCCCCAACTCCACAACTCCAGTATCTCCCTTCCACCACCTTTTTCTCCCCTCCCATCCTCCCCGGCAACTGTGCATTTATTAATTCATGAGGCACTAATTAGTTCTTTGTTTAATTTTGTGTTAAACAGACTGACCGGAATGATAACGACTTGCAGCGCGGTGTTGCCGTCCCCAACCACCCCTGTTTTCTGACAACAAGGGAGCGCGGGAGACCGGAGCGCTGAACCCAAATCCCTCAGCAGTTGCACTTCATTAAGTCAAAATGTGACAAGAAGCTTAGAGAGCAACTTGCAGATCTGATCACACAGAACAATCGGGGAGGAAACTTTCTAGGAGTTGGTCGGGGCTGGAGGAAGGAGGGGGTGGGGCAGAGATGTGCACAAACGGGGACCAGGACACATGCTGGGGTCTGGTCTCTCGCCTGCCCTGGGCAGGTGGTCTGGTAGGAGGCCATCTCTTGGTGGGATCTGGGACACTCGGTGGATTCTAGGTCCTCAGTGGGGGTCTGCAGAGTGCCCAGTAATTCATCTTCATTGCTCTTTTTTCTTTTTTGGTGGTGCTGGGCATGGAACCAGGGCATTATGCATGCTAGGCAAGCACTCTACCAAGAACTGCATCCCCAGCCCCATTTCTCTTTTCTTGCCCGGGCATCTTCTCCTAACTCTACTTCTCAGTGTGCCTGGTGCCTGGTTCTGGCCCATGTGAGTGAGTGGCTGCCGGTCACACAGGGACTGGCAGAGCATCAGAAAGCTGGTACAGTTAAGGCGGAATTCTGCAAGGCCAGGGGAGGGGTATAGCAGTTGGGGTAACCCAAAGAGTGGGGCCCCACCCTCAGGGAGGCTCAGGTTAAGTGAAACCCTTCCACACTAGGAAAGAAAAGGAATGTGCTCAGGGGTCATGGAAGAAAGTGCCCAAGAAATGCCAGTGTACCCACTCTTTGCCATCCTTCCATCCATCCATCCATCCATCCACCCACCCAATGTTCTTTTGTTGTTGTTGTTGTTATTTTGAAACAGGGTCTAAGTTACCACTCACTGGCCTGGAACCTGTGATCCTCCTATCTCAGCCTCCCAGGTACTGGGATTACAGGTGAATCTGCCACAGAACCTGCCCCACCCAATGTTCTTAACCCTAACTGCTTAGACCACACAACCGAGGACAGACAGCTTGAGGGCTCTGTGCAGAGAGGAGTGATGACAATCAGAGACAGAGTTGGGTCTCGGAGCTAGCCAGCCCTGGTGGCTGACTACCTTGACAGGCGAGCTCACAGTGACAACAGCCTGGTGGCCACTTCCCTCCTGTCCACAAGTGTCAAGATGCCAACCCCATCAGCCCCTGCAGGCCAAGGATGGTGATACCTAAAGCACACCCTGCTCTAGACTAAAGGCAGCAGCCTCGCCCACCTACCTGCTCCTAACCTCTGACCAGGGTGCAGAAGGGGATGCGAGGAGAATAAAAAAATCATACAGAAAGTTGTCCGGGTGAGCCCTCCTGTAGGCGAGGCGCCCGTTGCTTCTCCCTGTTGGCTGCAGAGGTCTGGTCTGGGGGAGGCCTGATCTCTGCAGAGCTTCCCTGCGCACTGGTCAAGGAACAAGCGTGTGGGGCAGCCGTGCCCACCCCTTCCCCTGGCCAGGTCGGAAGCACAGTGGTTTCCCACCCGAGCCTGGCAGCCCTGGGCTGGCTTCTGTTAATTTGCTGTCAGGCTGCCTAAGCAAACCAATTAAAACTAATCATTAATTATAAAAGAGAGTGAGAAGAGTTGGAGAGAGGAGAGAGTGAAAGAGGGGGACAGGGAGGAAGAAGAGGGACGATTCCAAGGGCGTGCAGGGAGCTCTGAGTGGGGTCCCGTGGGCTTTGGGGCTGGGTGGGACCAGAGGTGCTGGAATCAGAGGGAGTCAGGAGGGAAGCCAAGAACAGTGGAGGAGCCCGCCATGGGCACGTGGGCAGAGGGCAGGGCCAAGAGAGGAGGGAAGGGCGAGAGCGAAGGGTAAAGAGTTGCAGGGACCAGCATACTGGGACCTGAAGAAGCCTCAAGCATCCGCTGTCCCCTCTGGCTGGAGCCAACGCCTGTCCCAGGACTTGGCCCTGAAGCCTGTCCCCCAGGTCGGTATGGATTCTGCAGCAGCAAAGGCCGCACCTCATCCCCGTGTGCCTACCTGCTCCCAACACCCTGTCAGGCCGCCTGGCTGCCCCCTCCCAGCCCCAGTGTTGTCTCCTGGCCCCCAGCCCACCGCCCCATCCTCATGCCCCCTCTCCATGGCCGGCCCTCTTGCAGGCGCTGGGGCCCTGTCAGCCCGGCAGCTTGAGGAGGGGGGCGACACAGACAAGGGACAGCGTCATGGAAACGGGCACTTTCCCGGAGAAATATTCTGTTTGGCCTCCTTCCTGCATTGAGGAGCTGTCAGGAGCCTGAGCGAGGGTCACACTATCCCGGGACCAGGCGTGACAAAACCTATTTTCTGCCTCAAATTTGATTGATTAAAAAACTTTTTAGGAAAACCATGTTAAAAGAGTGAAGAAAAAAAAAAGAGAAGAGAGAGGGAAAAATAGAGGGGGAAGAAGGGGAGAATAGAAAGTGGTACAGGGGAGGAGGGTGGGGAGAGAAAGACGCCGTCTCCCCACCCCGAGCAGGGGATGTGTCAGTGGGCCATCCGCAGCACAACCAGGCAAAACGGGAAGGTCAACGGAGGCCCGAAACTTTTACACAGTGGTTAGCAGGACAATGAGGGCCTCGGGCTCTGCACAGGCCAGCAGGTGCCGGATCTAGACCGGGCGGTGGTCAGAGCACTGGGAAAGGAGTCCAAGACCTCAAGGCTGGGAGGGGCAGGTGGCAGTGACTGTGGCTCCAGCACCAGGACTCAGAGTGGACCTTGGGATTGGGTCTGTGGTTTTCCCAGTCTCAACTGGAATTTGGCTAGAATCTGGAAAAATGTGTACAGGGTTAAGAAGGAGGGTGTAGTAGTTTGGGGGAAAGAAAGGGGTGTCCCAACTTGTTCTTTCAAGCCCTGGCTCAAGAAATTTTTTTTTTTTTTTTTTTGGAGTGCTGGGGATGGAACCCAGGGCCTCATGCATGCTAGGCAAGTGCTAAGGTACAATCTCAGCCTTTCAAGAATTTTTTTTGTAGTATTGGGGGATGGAACCCAGGGGCATTCTACCTCTGAGCTACACCCCCAGCCCTATTTTTTAATTCTTTATTTTGAAACAGGGTCTCACTAAGTTGCGGAGGGCCTCACTGAGTAGCTGAGGCTGGCCGCGAACCCGGATCCTCCTGTCTCAGCCTCCCAAGTACTGGGATTACGAGCGAGCGCCACCACGCCCGGCTTCAAGAAATGTTTTTAACAATAGTCATAAAATAAAGCAGCAGAGAGACCCCCAGCTTGGCCCCCAATCCTGCAGCTGGTGAGGCCTTGCTGGTGAGCAGCGCCCCGGGCCTCTCACTCGCTGTCTGTCTCGGGCCTTCCCCATGCAGGTCCTTAGGTCCGTTGCTTGATGCTGCTTCAGACTTTGAGGGCAATGGGAGGCCCTGCCTCACTCTCTCAGGTCTCCAGAAAAAAAGCTGGCCTCCCCATCCCTCTTGGGACCCGATCTGGAGGAATAAATGCCACCATTTCCCAGGGCCCCTGCCTGACCAACACAGAAGTCCCTCAGATCTATTGGGCGGGACCCATCTTCTTCCCAGGAAGAAGGGTCCAAATTGATGGCCTGGTTTGCTCCCCTTTTCTCTAAGTGCCTCCAAGGTCAAGGTGAAAGGTGGTATTGGCCAAGGAGTCAGCCAGAAGATTTTTCCATGTTCTGGGCAGGCAGGGTTCAGCAATGTCCAATCCAGCTGGACCCACTCAGGATTCGACGTGAGCAAGGCGGTGCACGGCTGGATGGACAGGCACAGAAGCCAGACAGATGCCCAGAAAGGCAGCAGCTGCTCCAGGCCCTCCCAGAAGTGGATCCCAGCTTCCTTGCGGCCCTGCTCACCGTGGTCATCGGATATTGATGGGGCACACACTATGTGCATGAAGCTATGCCAGGCACGAGGAAGAGAAAGCAAGACAGAGACAAGAGCAGAGTTGGTGACAGTTGGGTCTGAACCCTGCTTCCACCACTTACCACCAGCTATTGTGAGGGCCCCCTGAAGACATGCTCCGCACAGTGCTGGACACAGTAAACACCTGCCATTAGCAGGGGTCCCTGTCCTTAAAAGCTGGGAGAGATCCAACAGTTCCACTCCTAGGTATAGACCCCAAAGACGGAAAACAGGGACTCAGGCAAAAACGGGTACACAAATGTTCATAGCAGCACTGTCCACAATGGCCAAAAGGTGGACACAACCCCAGTGTCCATCAGCTGAAGAATGGATGAACAATACGTGATATATCCACACCACGGAATATTACTCGGCTATGAAAAGTTATGACGCCCTGACACATGCTACATCACGGATATACCCGGAAAAATTATGCAGAGTAAAAGAAGCCAAACGCGAAAGGCCACAAATTGCATGATTACATTTACATGAAATATTCAGACAGGAAGATCCATAGAGGCAGACAGCAGATTAGTGGTCATCAGGGGCTGGGGGAAGCGGGGAATAGAAAGTGACTGCTGAAGGGTGCACGGATAAAAAAAGTTCTGGAACTAGATATTAGTGTTGTTGTACAACTCTGCGAATGTACTCAATGCCACTGAATTGCACACTTTATTTATTTATTTATTTATTTATTTATTTATTTATTTATTTATTTATTTATTGTGGTACTGGGGATTTAACCCGGGACATTTTACCTCTGAGCTACATCCCCAGCCCTATTTTTTATTCTTTATTTTGAAACAGGGTCTCACTAAGTTGCAGAGGGCCTCACTAAGTAGCTGAGGCTGGCAGCAAACCTGTGATCTTCCTGTCTCAGCCTCCCAAGCATTGGGATTACAAGCATGCACCACCACATCCAGCTAGAATTGCACACTTTAAAATGGTCACACCAAGCCGGGCATGGTGGCACACGCCTGTAATCCCAGCACATGGGAGGCTGAGACAGGAGGATCGCAGGTTCGAGGACAGCCTCAGCAACTTAGAGATCCTGTTTCAAAATAAGAAAATAAAAATAAAGGGGCTGGGAGTATAGCTCGGAGGTAGAATATCCTTGGATTCAATCCCCAATATCAAAATAAATAAATAAATAAAAATGGTCATACTGGTAAATTTAATGATGTGTACATTTTATCATAATTAAATAAAATGATATACTTTTTTTTAAGTAGCTAGAGAGAGAAGGTGCCCCATGTGGCAGTTCTTTTTTTTTTTTTTGCGGTACTGAGGATTGAACCCAGGGGCATTCTACCTCAGAGCTACACCCCCAGCCCTATTTTTTATTCTTTATTTGGAAACAGGGTCTCACTAAGTTGCAGAGGGCCTCACTAAGTAGCTGAGGCTGGCTGTGAACCTGCGATCCTCCTGTCTCAGCCTCTCAAGTACTGGGATTACAAGCGTGCACCACCACACCTGGCTCCCATGTGGCAGTTCTGCAGAGGCATTAGATAGCCAAGTCAGGGCAGGAAGGTGAACATCGTCATTTCTGATGGGTTCCCTTTTCCTCCTCTGGCCCTCGACTGACTATGTGAACTACCGCTCCAGGTGTTCCCCAGCCTCAGCAAGAAGTACTCTGTGATGGCAGAGGGAACTGACAACATGGGAAGGCTGGGCGGCTTCTCTGATGGGCCTCCCCTCAGCACACCCCAGGCAAGTGCCTGTGATTCTGTATCCCACAGGCCACTGATGCCCAGCAACACAGTGTTTCTTCTCCTGTGTGGATCCCATCTATGCATCCCTCCGCCTGTCTCCCCAGATAACTTCTGCTTCCGCCCAGCATCGTAGTGCCACAAGCACCCCTTGGGATGGGGCCCGAGTAGATGACTCCCCACCCCCAGGGCTCTAGGGCTTTCCAAGGTCGGGCCGTCCCAGCTCACAGGGAAAGTCTAGGATGAGAGGGAAGCCAGGCACTCAGGGGTCCCCCAAGCTCACCCCGCCTGCTCCCAAATGCGCGTGCAGAGAAACCCCTGCCTTGGCCCGGGAACTGTCAGGAGATCAACAAACAAAAGCTGCGTCTTGACAGGGAGTCATTTATATTTTAGCTTCGTTCCATTATCCTAACGAACCCTTCATCAGCAGATGCAATATTAACAGCAGAAAATCAGCTCATTACATCCGGGGGGATTTCATCAAGTCGGCAATCATGTGTGCAGCTCCCCAAGCCTTCAAGAGGCCAGTGGGGCTGTTATTTATTTATTTTGTTACTTATTTATTTAATTTTGGGGGGCTCTTTCCACATAATTGCGCCGCATCTCAGATCTTTAATAAATAATTTGTAGGTCCTGAACTGTAGACAGCTCTGCTCTCTGCCATGAGAGCCTGCATTAGCCAAAATATTTACCAATATTTAAAAGTCATTAGAATCAGCAGGGAAGTGAGGAGGGGGTACTCGGTTCTTCTGGAAACAGCCTGGTTTGGGGGCTCTGGTGCTTGGCCTTCAGTCTCGTCCTCCAGCCCCGTCTCTTGGTCTCGGGGTAGTTATCCCGCCTGGAGGTCCTGGATCCCGGCCCACATCTATCGGCCTCCGCTTGATTACGCTGGGTAAGGGTTTCCTGGGAGCTCCAGGCTTCTGGAGGATGGCAGGGACTGCCGATGGAAAGGACGCACGTGGTGTAGTGACAAGGGCCTGCCACATGCTCCAGCTGGAGCACCCTGTTGGTGGGCACTGCCTGCCACCCTACACCAGGGAAGTGAGCAGGAGAAGCCTCGCTGTCTTCCAGTAGGCCGGGCTTTCTTGCCCCTGAGCACGAAGAGTCTGACGGTTCCCTCTCACCTTCCCAAAGTCATGCCTCTGCCGGGCATGGTGGCGCAGGCTTGTAATCCCAGTACTTGGGAGGCTGAGACATGAGGATCGCAGGTTCGCGGCCAGCCTCAGCTACTTAGTGAGGCCCTCCGCAACTTAGGGAGACCGTTTCAAAATAAAGAATAAAAAATAGGGCTGGGGATGTAGCTCGGAGGTAGAATGCACCTGAGTTCAATCCCCAGTACCGCAAAACAAACAAACAAACTAAAAAGAAAAAAAACCCAACAAAGTCATGCCTCCAACTTCAAAGGGAAAAAGAGGCCAGGTGTGGTGGCCCACGCTTCTAATCCTAATACTTGGGAGGCAGAGACAGGAGGATTGTAGGTTCGTGGCCAGCCTCAGCAACTTAGTGAGACCCTGTTTCAAAATAAAAGAATAAAGGCCGGGTGTGGTGGCGCACGCTTGTAATCCCAGTACTTAGGAGGCTGAGACCGGAGGATCCGGGTTCACGGCCAGCCTCAGCTACTTAGTGAGGCCCTCCGCAACCTAGTGAGACCCGGTTTCAAAATAAAGTATAAAAAATAGGGCCGGGGGTGGAGCTTGGAGGTAGAACGCCCCTGGGTTCAATCCCCGGTACCACACACACAAAAAAATTAAAATAAAAAAATAAATAAAAGAATAAGATAGGGCTGGGGTTATAGCTCAGAGGTAGAATGCCCCTGACTTCCATCCCCAGTACCACAAAAATAAATAAATAACAAACAAACAAACAAATAAATAAATGGGAAGGAGAGCTCAAGGGGTCTAGAAGGCAGGCTTGACCCATTTTTCAGATGGGAAGATGGAGGCCCAACAAACTTTAGCTTTCTGCCCAGGCAGGATGGCCAGGAAAAGGCCCAGAACGAAGGGGGACGAGTCTCAGAAGCAGCTCTCCATTCTTTGCACACACAGGAGATTTCCAGTGACACAGTCCAGCCTTCAGAAGGTTCCTGGCTCCAACCCACAAGGCGGCAGTTGGGCCACCGGTGCTGCCGGGCGCCCCCGCCGTCGCCACGGGCCAGCCGTGCTTTCGCAGGTTTTTCCCAGCGGGGGCTGGATTTCTGCCCAGCCAGGAATGTGCTCCCAGGATGTCAATTCTAATCTCCCCAGCGCTCTGACAGAATTAAGCTCCAGTTTGTCCGACAACATCCCAAAGTTTCAGAAATCCAGGGCAGACTCTCTAATCAGGCTGCAGGACAAAGGTCTGGCCTGACCCTGTCACTTCCATTTATTTCTCCTGTCTGTCTCGGGGCCTCGGCCTTTCTGCAGTTTCCTCCAGCCTCTGCCCTGCCCTGGCCAGCCCAGCACCCCTCCACCCCCCAGCTCCCCTGTTCCTCCGCCCAGCGCTTCCCCTCCCCAAGCAGCCGGGCTAATCCTGTTGCTCCACTCTCCGGAGCCCAGGAATCCCTACGACACTGACCTGCCTGGCCCTGGGCCTGCTGGCCCAGCCTTGCTCCAGCTCCCTGCCGCTAACTTACTTTAGGGAGCTCACGGGCTCAGCTCCTGGGCTCCAGGGACAGGATGCTCAGTCCAGAGCTCCTCTCAGAGTCTGCTTACTTGGCCTCCAGCTGGCCCCAGCCTGGACTCCCCGTAATCACCCCTGAAGCATCCTCTGTCCTCACCAATCTCCATCCTGTTCCAGGAGCAAGATTATGGGCGGGAAAGCCTTGGTCCCTCTGCCACGTTTGGAGTCACCTCTGTGGCCAGAGACTTCTCCTCCTCAGTCGACTCTGCTGGGCACCAAGAGGAGACTACAGTCTACAACAGCAGAAGCAGCCCTGAGCCTGGGTAGGCAGGGTCTGCCAGCCAGGACCCAAACCCTTGTCTCAGGGGGACTGTGGAGCCTTTAGGAAGGGACGAGAAGCCCAAGGGTCGGCCAGTTGAGCCAGGAGAAGCACAAGACACAGAGGAAGGAGGCAGAGAGGCCTCCTCCTCCATTACCCACAACCCCAGGCCCCCTCCCCATCCACGTGGCTCTTGTATGGACCAAGTGCAAAAGTCTGCCGGTTTCCATAGGAAGTCACTTGTGCAGGCCAGTTAGAAGAGGCCAGCTCTTTGGAAGGGACACAAAGAGGCCTGGGTGGGCACCATGGGTTAAAGACGACTGGCTCCCATGGAAAGCTTTGTGGGGGCGGAGGCCAAAGGGAGGAGTGTGGTCAAGAGGATGCGCACACCTGTCTGTAATCCCAGTACTTGGGAGGCTGAGACAGGAAGATCGAAGGTTCGAGGCCAGCCTCAGCAACTTAGCGAGACCTTGTTTCAAAACTAAAAATAAATAAACAAAAAGGAGGTAGAATACCCCTGGGTTTAATCCCCAGAACCAAAATATAAAAATAAAAAATAAAAATAAAAACAGGATGCTCAGGGCTGCTAGACCTGAGCTGTGTGCTCACCTGGGTCTGTCAGAAGGGGCTCCCCAGCAGGGGCGGGAAAACAAGCACAAGGTGCAAAGAGAAGGTTTCAAGAAGGAACAAAAACTGAAGCTGTTGTTTTGCTGACCCTCCAGTAGGCATGAGAAATCTACACTGGCCAGGAAAGGCGTGAAGGGCTCCTTGAGAGCTGCCCAGCTGGCAGGAGGCACAGAAAGTGCTGGAATGCGGCAGGTAGGCAGGGCCATGCCACAGCTTCTCCAGCTTCCCACGTGACCGGGCTGAGACCTCGCCCTGAGCATGGAGTCCCACAGGTCACAGGCTTTCCCAAGCCCTTCCCTCTCCAGCTTCCCCTGCAGCGACGTACAAGAGGGGGACCCCTTTCTCAGAGCTGTAATGAAGGGCAGCTCCCTGACACGTGCTCCCCCTCTCCCAAGACTGGCCGGGCTGCCATTCCCAGCAAAGCGGCAGGGACCCAACGTCAGACCTGCAGTGACAGGCCGGACTCCCCTAGAGAGGCCTGGGTGGGCTGGACCAGTGAAGGGACGCGGGCTGGAGATAAAGGTGGCCAATCGTGATGACAGTGGGGAGGGTGTGTCTCTTTAACAAGCCCTTTCTCTGGAAAAATTTAAATTATCATAGTATTTTTACCTAATAACAGGAAAATCTAAGAAGGCCTCCAGTGGAGACTGCATGGATCCCTTCCTGTCAGCACTTTCCAGAAAGCCCCTGTCGGGCCCACTGTGTCCACCCCCCCCAACTCACCCCCTGCCACTCCCTGCTCCCCCCAAACTTCCAACTTTGCTTCCCAACCTTTCTGTCTTTCCTCCGTTGCTACTCCGCACACGGGGTGTTGGTGAGTTATTGGGGCTTTTTCCTTTTCTTTTTTGCTGTTTATCAGCAGATTGTGCGGAGCTGAGTGGTGTGAGCCTCACCCTGCTAAATAAAGCTTTGGTATTTCTGATAAAGCCATCAAATTCCTTATCGCACTGACACAAAGTGCATTTAAAGAGACAGACACCCTGTCCCTCCCTCCCCCGCCCCTCCCCCTTCACTCAGTTCAGATTTCCAGCTGCTTAGACACCAAATACGGCTCCTGAGGATGTGGATGGGGGGGGGGAGGAGAAAGGGGGGCAAACCCTTTCCAACTCCCATCCACAGCAGCAGCAGGAGGTCAGAGCGGCCGGCACCCTAAACCAGGGAGTCTGTCCCAGGGTGTGGCATGCTGCTTCCTGACCCAACTCTGGAACCAGAAGGGAGCTATCAATAGAAATGTCCTGCACCAGGGGACGTCCTCATAAACAGAACAATCCTGTGCTAAGACAACAGCCGGCAGCGGAGGAAGAGTCCCGGGAAGCTGTGGGCCCACAGGGAGCTCAGGCGCTGGGATCGGGGCTGACTACCAGGGCTGCAGCAGCCCGGAAGCGGTGCAGACGCACTGAGAGGGGCCACTGAGGCCCATTCAACACAGGACAGAGGAGGGCTGGTGTTCCCCTGGGGCCTGACTGCTCACCACCTGCTCAGCAAAGGCCTGATTCCTCGCACAGCCCTGCGAGGCGGGTGGGACTATTACCTCACTGAACAGATGAGGAGACCAAGCTTGGCCCAAGGCAATAGGGCAGGGGCAGGCCCAGCAGGTGCTCCGGCCCAACCCTGCCCAAGAGAGGCACTGCATCCCCAATCCATCACAGAACGGACCTCTAGTCCTGTCCACCTTCCCATTTATGATCCTACAAAGACAGGCCTTGCTGTGTCCCTGAGCCCCTCTCACCTCCCCGGCCCTAGCTTGGAAGCCCAGGCCCTGCGCCCACACACAGCCTGTTGGTTGAGGAATCAAATTTATTATTTTTAATTATTTTGATTTATCAAAGCAGCAGCTACAGTCATATTAAACCAACTTGGCTTCTTGGCATTTAACAGATACAGCTGCCGTAGGACTCCCCCAGACTCCATAAAACACCCTGCCTATCCACCTGCTCCCCAAGAGGACACCTCAGGCCCCTTCTCCAAGAACCCCAAATTTGAGGGCCACCAGGACCCTGCTTCCGTACCTGCCCTGCAAAAAGTGCAGGATGTAGCTGAAGTCACTGAGGGCCAGAGGGTGGGCGAGGAACAAGTCTGAGAAAAGCTACCAGGTGCTTTGGGACACAGTCACCTCCATCCCCTGGCCCAGGAGACCCTTCTGGAGCCCTGGCCGCTGGGGTGGGGAGGCCCAGCCACACCACCCCCGGCAGTATTTGCAGTAGCCTGCTCCACCCCAGGCTGGCGACGGGGCACTTAACACAAATGAGTCAAGTTATTCCACAGGCCTCTGCCCACAAAAGGAATTACTACCCCTTTCTTACAAGGGAGGAAACTGAGGCCCAGAGAAGGGAGGAGATTTGCCCGAGGCGCACAGGTCATAAAAACAGCAAGACCAGAATTCACACTGACTCAGTTTGCATCAAAAGCCCTCATTCTTTTGACCAGACCTCACGGCCTTCCCTAGAGCCCTGGGAGCCACGTCCTGCCCACGCACCATGGCTAGGAGAAGAAGGTGGCCAGAGAGAAAGGACCCTGAAGTTCAAGGTGATGGCCTAAGACTGCACATGCCAAGCACTTAGAATCCAGGTGCTGGAGAGGTTTCCAAGGGACACCCAGGTCCACCCAGGGCAGAGGGGAGGCAGGCCCACCTATGGGGCATGGGGATATAGGTAGGCCAATTTACTGCTTGGCCAGGGAGCTGACCCACGCCTTCTGGTACTGCCCAATCCCGGAGCCTCTGAGTCTAGAAGCCTGCAGTGAGGGGAAAAGCAGTGGCATAGGAGAACAGATCCAGGCACTTTGCAGGGCGTGGTGGCCCACGCCTGTAATCCCAGTACTTGGAAGGCTGAGACAGGAGGATCCAGGTTCGCGGCCAGCCTCAGCTACTTGGTGAGGCCCTCTGCAACTTAGTGAGACCCTGTTTCAAAATAAAGAATA